>ML681995.1:24298430-24357171 GCA_007922195.1 Podocnemis expansa
CAAGGAGGAGGGAGCTCGACTGTTCTCGATAGTAACAGAGGGCAGAATGAGAAGCAATGGCTTCAAGTTACAGCTGGGGCGGTCCAGGCTGGATATAAGGAAAAACTTCCTTACTAGGCGAGTGGTGAAGCATTGGAATAAGTTGCCTAGCGAGGTGGTGGAATCTCCATCTCTGGAGGTGTTCAAGTCCCAGCTGGACAAAACACTGACTGGGATGATCTAATGGGAGTGGTCCTGCTTTTTTTGGCAGGAGGTTGGACTAGATGATCTCGTGGGGTCCCTTCCAACCCTATGATTCTATGATTCTATGAAATGAAACATTGTTTGACTTTTGTGTTCTCTCCTTTTTAATTATTTTAAAATAGAATTAAAGGTCATTTTGAATAAATACCAAAATGTTTCCTTTCAAGAATTTTAAACATGTTTTTTTAATCTTTCAAAGTCATTCATTTATTTCGACAAAGGATTTGATGAAATTTTTGATGTATAGAATTTGCCCACTTGTGTGTGCTACATTTATAAAACACACAGCTAGTGACTCTCTTGGGAAGCCCACCTCATAGTTTGAAAACTACTGAGCTAGAAGATCCTTTCTAGGCTAATTCACATTTTGAAGGGACACTATGAGGAAGTTTATGGTGATGCTACCTGTGATGTACCTGCTCTCTGGATAAAACTATCATTCATTTGGGAGGTCCATAACCATTGTTGTGCAGCAGTTTGATAGCCACAGTGGCACATGCCTGTCTTGTGTGTAAGCGGCCACATATTCAAGCCTATCTAGTCACTCTCAGAGGTGGCAAAATATCTGACATGGCTTCCTAACCCTATATTCACTTGAGGGAGACATGAATTGGAAAAGAATGTTATGTGCGGGTAGCTCCAAACCAGAGACCTGTTTCCCATAATACCATTTGCATTACTAAAATTGAATCCTGAAACATAAGTGGCTAGTGTGGATCTCTGCTGGCATCTTTGCATTTTGAGGAGGGGAAAAAAAAATGACCTATTGCATCACATTGCTACTCTCATTCTCTTTCATTATGGAAAAAAAAGGACACACTGTTGTGTTCAGATTCAAGCCTTCTTCTTTGGAATGACTCCTGTGGAAGCAAAGTGCAAGACTGACAGACCCATAATAAGATGTTTTCTTTAAGTAATGGGAAGATATAACACTAGCTCCTGTTTTGACCCCTCTCCCTGACTGTAAGCTGCTGTCTTTGGTTAGCTCCATCCACTCTTTTGGGTTATCTTGGGACCATATCATGGCTCTTCTGCAAAGAGCATAATAGGGGGGAAATATTGTGTTATGCAAGAAACATACTGGGAAAAAATTGTGATTCTTCATCACATTTCCCTGCTTGTACTCTTGCAGATTAGGGAGGAGAAGAATAGCAAGGTACTGCTGATCCATACCTTTAGTTCTGATGGAATGCTTAACGTGGGGTGACATTTCCCACACTGTGCTGGCCCCACACTCTAAACAGTAGTGGGAATGAGTGGACACATCCAAGAGTACCTGGACCTGTGGTCTAAATATGCCACAAAAGGGGGGCTTCTTACTCCATTTATTCCTATTCCTTTACCACAGCATGTAGACCAAGTCACAAACTAGCTCTTCAGCATAGATGGGACTTCTTGCAAAGAAAGGTTAATTAAGGATGGCAGAATTAGGTTATATATTTTAGACTGTCAGGCTGAGAATCCATTTTAACCATTGAAATATTCCTAAAATACCATATAATGTAAATAAGAAAGGGATGAGGGAAGAAGCGGGAGGCTGACAAAGGTGCTGAATTGTATGCTCATCCATAAATTCAAGTGTTCAATCTCTGAGGCTTATAAATATTTTAGGAAGTGATTTCAAAGGATTTCTCTCCCTCATTCCAATATCCTTAAAACATGTGCAAGAATTAAACTGCATGTAGTGTGCTTTCTCTTGCCTTCTGATTTCTTAAGGGATTGCTTAATTCATTATTTCTTTTTCCCTGCACCCACTATTTTAAAACATACTGATCACAGATCAGAGATCAACAATTTTTCTAGCTGAAAATGACTTTCAGGATGGCAATATGTCAGTGGTAGTCTGTTCCTAACTAAAACCATCACCATTAAGATACTTCTAAAAGTGGAACCTGGATTTTTATTTTATTACTCTCCTATTGATCTGATTCTTGACAAATTCACTGAGTTGTATTAAGGATTTGATTTTAATAATACGACAAGGGAAACAATCACCTATTAAGAATAAGGTGACATAGCTGAGAGTGAGACGTTTCTAGCTGAATAGCATGGCAAAAAGAAGGAGCAGAGGAAAAATCATTTAAACTAAGTAAAAATAAGTCTTACATAAGACCAAAAATTGGTAAGATTTCTTTTTTTTAAGTTGTGATTCCTTTTAACACCCCTTCCCTCTCCACCTGAGGAAAACCTCCCCTATTTTCTGTTTTCCAGGGTCTCAAATTAAAATTCTGTCTATGTTTTAGATAAAAATTCAGTTATGGCTATTCTTTCATTAAACAGCAATGCCTATCAGACAGCTTTAATAAGAGGGGAACTAGGGGAACTGACCCTGTTGTTATTTCTCACAGAAGGACACAGTTCGATATGCTGCTGTGAGCAGTCCAGTAATAAATCCCTGGTTGGCTTACTTGATCTGTACACCTATTGCCTTCTCATGGTGGTGTAAACTACCAAAAAGAAATACATCAAAGAACAAAAATAATAACTATTCCTTTTCAAAATGGATAATTAAAATGCCATTGGGGTGATAGCAGTTAAAGAGGTCTTTTTCTTGTACTTCATTCTGGAGCTGGCTCACACAGCGGGAGTGGACAGAAGGATGATCACATCAGGATCTGTGAACTTTGTATTGGAGTGTATAAACACCAGGCATGCAGGGGGCAAGGAAAGGGTTAATGTAGGCCCAGGAAATGTCCTGAGTTGCACTAGCTGGGCTAGTGAGAGTAAGGAGAAGAAAGCTCTTCTTGAGGAGAGAGATTTAAAACCCATAACAGCACAGGTCACTAGTAGGAGATATTCAGGATGTGCACACTGATTTGCTGATGACTTTGTTTTATTGGTGGCTGTCTCTATCTCCCCCTTTTGCATTCTCTGAATTGGGCATGAGGGAGGCGCAAAGGATTTGTTTAAATGGGACTCCTAGGACAAAGTGCAGGGGAAGGCTGTTATACATGAGTGAGGCATTTTCAAATGGAGAACAAATCACTTTCCCTGTAGATACAAACTAAAAGTTTTTTGTCTGGGACAGACTCAGTTAAGCAAGATGCCCACTAGACTCTTGCACAGATGGCATTGGCAGAATCCTTGATGGTGCATTACCACATCATTCTTCATTTGCTATTACAGGACTTCTAAATATCTGCAGGGCAATCTGCTAAACTTTGGGAGCGTGAGGTCCAGTCAGAAAATGTTGTTTTATTGGATACACTTACCTTGGAAAATTCTAAACGTACCAAGCAGATGTGACTGAAAAATGGAATGGATTTTTTTTTCATAAATATTGTATCTGATGAAGTAGTTTGCAGCCCACAAAAGGTTATGCCCAAAGAAATTTGTTAGCCTTTAAGGTGCCACAGGACTTTCATTGTTTTTCCATAAAAATGTGAAAAATTTTGCACATGATTTTCAGTGAAGAATATTTTGACCAAATGCTGTTTTTGGAAAGGGAAAATCTGATATTATTTAAACAGTAAAGCATGTAGCATTAGAGTCAGAATACAGTCTAAGCAAATAACATCAAGCTGGTAAACTGGTGTAAATTAAAGCAAACCACCTTTTATTTTTCATATAAACCTACCTGTTAGTTGCTTTTCTCGGTGCTCCCTTTTCTTCCAGCTTTTCAACAGGTGTGTTACTTTAATCTACATTCCATTAAACTCAGTGGCCCAAATTCAGAAGTGATATGTGAAGCAATGTGCAAGTTGAACACTGACAAGTGATTATAATCTAAAGTTATTTGTTACTGTAAGTTGCATGGTGAAAGGGATTGAAGGATATGCAAATTAAACCAGTAGAGGGCTAGAGATTGTCACTGTGTGCTCCAGGGAGGTGAGGAGACAGAGGTAGTGATGTAGTTACTATCTGAATGTATTATTGCCTATGTCATCACTAAGTTACCATACCCTCCAAGGGTGAGTAAGTAGTGCGAGTAGATCCAAAGTACTCTTTATTTCTGCCCTCTCTTGTCACCTGCTCCAGAGAGGGGGTAAGTACTACTGTACCCACACCAAAGTTTTGTTGATCCTCTGAAGTTGTTTTTTGGGTGCAGGGAATGAGATCAGGGCAGTTTCTCCTTTATGTAAGTGTGCAGTCAAAGTGTCCATCTACCCTAGAGGTTCACTTTGATTTTTCATGACTGAATTTAGCTCATGGTCCACAGACTTTTCCCATGGTTGTGTAAAAAATATTCCCAAGGTCCTTTGGGACCTTCAATCAGTGCAGTGTAACTTGTGAGAGTCCCTCAGGGATTTTGAAAGTAAAATGTTGTATTTTACAGAAATAGATCACTTTAAACACTGGCATTCTCTCACCTTCTAAATATTTAAATAAAGGCAAGGTCTGTTGAATTATGTGAATAGGATCATCCAATCTTACTGATTATACTGATAATAAAATATTTGCAAAGGCATTTATGAAGTAAACTGAAAATCATTCTGCCAGACTTGATATACTAGATGTAGTCCAGGTTACCATGCTGGGATGTTGCCAGTGCAAGTAGTCTTACTTAGAACACGGACAAAGCCATGCTATTCTCCTAGTCTATTCTAATACACCCATTTTATAGGCCAAAGCTCCCAACCATCCTCAAATATTCAGAAGTGTGTGTTTCTTCATCTTTAGGTTACACAATGCTTTCCTTAGGGCAGCTTGTATTAGTACAGTGAAATTACAATTTGTGTCCTGACGATCAGCATGAAGTATTATACTTCAACAGTGTATCCAGGAGCTAAAACTCAAACCTTTTACTACACAGCAGAGAACAACAACAACAACAACAACAAAAAGAAAAAAGAAAAAAAGAAAAAAAAAGAAAATACAATAGCAAGCCCAAGAAGCACTGATAAAAGAGAAGGGATTTTTGTAATACTTGGGCTTTGCAAACCAGTCACCATTTACTTAAATGGAAAGGATACCCTCTTAGGTGCTTATGTTCCAGGTTGTGTTGTGATCTTTTGTATTTAAAAGGCCTCCCTCACAGTGATACATGAACATATCACACTCTAATGTATTTATCCTCCTAACACTCCTGTAAAGTAGGGAAGTGTGATTTATCCCCATCCTATAGGTGAGGAACTGATGTGCAGAGAGAAAAAGTGACTTGCCCAAGGTCACAAAGAAAGTCTGTTGCAGGACCAGAAACTAAAATCAAGCTACTGATCCAAGATTCCTTACTCCCTGACCATTCCAGCACCTCCAATTCAGAATTAACCAAAGTTAAGATACATTCTCCAGCTCAGGATATCAGAGTCTGATAACATTTTCGAAAAAATCACAAAGACTGAGAATTTCAAGTCTCATAGACTCTAATTTCAGAAGGGACCAATATGCTCATCTAGTCTGAGCTCCTGCACAATTCAGGCCACAAAAACTCACCCACCCACTCTTGTAATAAGCCCCTACCCTATAACTGAGTTCTTAAAGTCCTCAAATCATGATTTAAAGTACAGAGACTCAACTAGCAAGTGAGCCGAGCCCCATGCTACAGAGGAAGCCTGGGGGCAGACCCAGAGCTCTTGCCATTTGCCCTAGAAGAAAATTCTTTTCCTGAACCCATACATGGCAATCAGTTAAACCCTGCGCCTGTGGGCAAGACTCACCAGCAAGACACACAAGAAAGAATTCTCTGTAATAATTAACAACATACCTCACATAATGTCCCTTCTCAGTTTCCTAGCATATATACCACCAGTGGTCAAAAACTGGTCAATTGCAAAACTAGGCCATCCCATCATATCACCACCTCCATATATTTATCAAGCTCATTCTTAAAGCCCAGCCAGGTGTTTGCCTCCACAGCTCTCCTTGGAAGGCTAACACAAAATTTTACTCCTCTGATGATTAGAAACCTGCATCTAATTTCAAGTCTTAAATTCATGATGGATGTACATGGGTCCAACTGTGGGTCGGGCGCAGCAAACCACCAAATCAGTAGCTGCAACCAGTAGTCAAGGCCAGTTAAATAGTTCACTGCCTTCTAGCCCCAGGCAGGGTGAGGCAGAATACCAATAGTCAAAGCTTCAGCCCTCACTCAGGGAAATTCCAGTTAAATAGTCCACTGCCTTCTAGCCCCCAGGCAGGCAAGGCAGATTACCAATAGTCAATACTTCAGCTAGATGGGGTCAGTGGAAGGTTTGGGAGTGAAAGAGTTGAGGGGAGGGAGATGCAGGCCCACCCACTCAACTGCATCTCAGCCCAGGGCCCTATCCAGTGGCCACAGGCCACCAGTGAGTCAGTGGTGCTCCCACCAAAACACACTGACACTCAGCAGATCAAGTTCACTCTTCGCTGGACCTCTTACTCCTTGTCCCCAACTTTCCTCCCATCTCCAGGAACTTTCTCTTACCAGACCCCAGGGTACCTCACAAGGCAGTTTCCAGTCAGACCTTTGGCATTCGGGGGAGGTAGGTTATCCACCAGAGGCAGCTCCTCTAACTCAGGGGTTGGATAGGACGAGCCCAATAGCATCTATTGCAGAGGGCAACTCTTCAAGGTCCTGAGGGCCTTCCTCTTCCTTCCCCCTTTACAGTTCCTCAGCTGAAGGTAGTTCCTCCAGGTCCTCACCTGGAAGAGGTGAGTATATGGGAAAATCCAGCCAGTGGTCACTCTCTCAGCCCTCCCAGGGACAGAGGTTCACCCTCTCAGCTGTACATCCACATCCATATCTCCCAAGTGGCTGCCCAGTCCACCCCCTTATATAGTCCTCCCCTCCTCTCAGCCTGCCCCTTTGGTTCCCAGTAAGGGCTAGGGTTGTGGTCTCCTCTGGCCAGCTGGAAGAGCATTGGAGCCCAACAATGTCCCTCTCAGAGGATGGCTACTTCACCCTGCTAGAATGGACAATTTGTGTCCATTTGTTCTTGTGTCTACATTGATACTCTACTCAAATAATTCCTCTCCCTCCCTGATATTTATCCCTCTCATGTATTTACAGAGAGCAATCATATTTCTCCTCAACCTTCTATTGCTTAAGCTAAACCAGCCAGGTTCTTTAAGTCTCCTCCTACAAGGCAGGTTCTCCATTCCCTGAATCAGACCTGTAGTCCTTCCCAGCACCTGTTTGAATTCATCTTTTTTTAAAAAAAATGGGGGACTAGAGCTGCACTCAATATTCCAGATGAGGTTTCACCAGTGCTTTGTATAACAGTACTGAAACCTCCCTATCTGTACTGGAAATACCCCTTCTGATGTGCCCTAGGACTGCATTAGCTTTTTTCACAACCACATTGCATTGACTGGTCATAATCATTCTCTGATCAACCAGTAGGCCCAGGTCATTCTCCTTCTCCATCACTTCCAACTGGTGCATCCCCAGCTCACAGGAAAAAGTCTTACTATTAGTCCCTAAATGCATGACCTAGCACTTTCCATTATTAAATTTCATCCTGTTCCTAGGTCTCCAGTTTGCAAGGTGATCCAGATCTTCCTCTGTAATATCCTGATCCTTCTCTGTATTAGTAACACTTCCCAATTTGGTTTCATCTAGGGGTGTCGCTGGTGTTGGGCACATGGGGCACGTGCCCCGAATCCCAGCGCCAGTGCCCTGGGTCTGGCAGGGCCCACTTCTCTTAGTCTCTGGCCCAATTGGGCGAGAGATCCGGGGCCCAGCCGCCCATGGCCATGGCGGCCCCATCCCTGGCTGGGGATCTTGGGCTCAGCTGCCCATGGCTGGGAGGCGACTCCTGGCCCCATGCCCAGCTGGGAATCCGGGACTCAGCCTCTCACAGGCACTCCCGGTCCCATCCCGGCCAAGGGCATGGCCTGCAGCCAGGGGGCGTGGCATTCTGGCAGGTGGCAAGGCATGGGCCAGCGCCCCGGGTGCTTCCCCGGGGCAACAATGCCCCAGGTGTCATCTGCAATTTTTTTTTTAGCCAATTCCCACTTTTATGCCAAGGTCAGTAATAAAAAGGTTAATTAAGATTGTTCCAAAGATTGGTCCCTGAGGAACTCCACAAGCAACCTCCCCTCAACTTTACAGGTCACCTTTCAGTGTGACCTGCTGTAGTCTTGCATTTTAACTATTTCCTTATCCACCTTTCTATTTTCATATTCAATCCCCATGTTTTCCAGTTTAACTAATAATTCCCTATGTTAGGGGTCACCAACCTTTGCCAACCGCTGTGCCGGTCCTTCTTCCCCAACCCTTGGCTGATGCAAGCGGTCCCCTCTGCTGAAAAAATGTGGCAGCTGCCTGAAAATTCAGTGGCAGCCACAACTGGAATGGGAGCATTTCCCAGGCATGCTACAGAAAGAAGTCGCCCAGAGTGGCTCATCTTGGTGGTGTTCCTGAGGACAGGGGTCCCTAGGCATGCTGTGAAAAGAAGTGGCTCCTTTCAGGGGTTCCTAGGCATGTTGCAGAAAGAAGCTGCCTGGAGTGGCTCTTTTGGGGAGCATCACACTACAGAGAGCAGCCGCTTCGGGCAATTTTTTTCTGTGTCACATGGAGGTATAGGCACGGTGGGACCCCTGGTGCTCCAACTGTACCCAAAGGAAGTCATCCAGAGTCACTTTCAGGGGCAGAAGTCCAATTTCTGAGGTACTGCAGAGGGTACTGTGTACCGCTCTGAATGGGCACAGGTGCCACTGTTGGCACATGTGCCAGGGGTTGCCTATCCCTGCCCTATGTGGAAGTTTATCAAATGCCTTACTGAAATCTAAGTAAACTAGATCCACCACATTCCCTTTGTCTAAAAAATAAATTTTTCTTCTCAAAAAAGGAGATCAAGTTCGTCTGGCATGATCTACGTTTTTTAAAGCCATGTTGTATTTTATCCCAATTACAGTTAACCTTGGTATCCTTAAATACTTTCTCTTTCAATCTTTTTTCAAGACCTAGGGTACTATTGAGGTCAAACTAACAGACCTGTAGGTACCTGAATCACTTCCCCTCCCCCCTTTGTTGATAGTAGGAAATATGGTAGCAATTCTCCACTCATCTGGTACAACCCCTGAGTTTATAGATTCATTACCAATCCTTTCTAATGGGCTGGCAATTTTATGTGCCAGTTCCTTTAATAGTTTTGCATGGAAATTGTCTGGGTCCACTGATTTAGTTCCATTAAGCAGTTCAAGTTTGGCTTCTACATCAAATATGGTAATTTCCTCCTCCATATCCTCATTCCTTTTAGCTACCATACCACTGTTCCCAGACTCATCATTATGTTATGTTGGAGAAAAGATTCTCCCGACATATATGGGGTCCCAGGATGGGGAGGGGGGATAGACGCATGGGAATCCTTTTTTTAGTATTATAAACCTTTTATATGACATTTATTGTCAATAAAGGATTACAATATGGTGGTGGATCAAATTGAGGAACAGTCAGTTTGCAGAGAGAGGATAACAACTATAAGAAGGTTTGTAGATACAAGAGTAAGATAGTCATCAGACAAGAGTTTGGCTACTTAGCCTCTACCTAGCTTGGCATAATAGCAGAGCAAGTGAAGCAGCAAGCAAAGCACTCTCTTCAGAGTTGATCTAATAGCAGCTTGATAATCTAGGATATCAATAGGTCTAGTAACACAGCACAATTTATACAATACAACCAAATATTCAGCTAAATATGCAGAACATTCCTCTCTTGCATCCACAGGCCAGGAGCATTGCTGCCCTGGGGAAGGACCCAGGGCACCGGCCCAAGCCCCGCCCCCTGACTGCAGGCCATGCCTCTGGCCAGGACAGGGCAGGGAGCGTCAGTTGGGGCCGTGAGGCCACCCAGCCTAGGAAGGGGCCGGAAGTGGCTGCCGCGGCCAGGACCCAGATATCCAGCTGGATCCGGCCAGAGACCAGGAGAGGCAGGGGCCCCACCAGGACCTCGGGCGCTGGCACCAGGATTCAGGGCACGAGCCCCGTGTGCCAGGTGCCAGTGACGCCCCTGTCCACAGGTCCAGTCTTTCATACTTAGGAAACTAACTGATAACTGGCCACATCTCAGTCAGTTAGGTGCAGAGGCTCGGATGGGTCGAGGAGCTGCAGTGCTCACTGACCCCAGTTACAGCTGAGATGTGAGCGTCCTCCCCAGCTGTCTGGTGGGGTCTCCTTTTACTGATGAACTGATTAAAGGGGGCACTGGGATGTCTTTCCTAAGCATGTATGCCAATCATGGCTACTCTTCCACCATGTTTCTTTTACCCCTACAATATCTGGTTTCACTTTCCTCTACTTTAGTTCCTCCATTTTGTTACCCAGGCTTTTTGCACTGGTATATAAACATTTTAATTTTTGCTGCTTGTCATTACTCACATTCCTTACCCAATTTGGCAGAGTCATTTTACTGCCAATATTGCCTATCAGACTCATATTTATGCTACCATTCCTTCTCATGTCCCTTCTGCTCCCTGCCTCTGTGTCTCTTCATTTTCTTTCCTCTCAATGCAGATATCAGGTGTGGAGATTACCCAAGCATTTCCCAACCATCTCCCCCAATGCCCTAGTTTAAATCTTTGTTGTGCTTACTTCCATCCTAGAAATGTGTTTCCATTCCTAGTCAGGTGCAGTCCATCCTGAGAGAAAAGTCTTCTGTCCATGAATGCCTCCTGGTGACCATGCATCCCAAAGCTATCCTTATAGCACTGCTGCCTGAGCCATCTGTTTATCATCAGACTCTTGTCACACCTTTATTGTCCTCCTCCAGGGACAAGCAGAATCCCACTGAAGATCATCTGAGCCTCAGTTTCCTTAAGAGTCTTCCACATCCTGGAATAGTCTCCTCTGATAAGTTTTAGTGAGAATCTAGCTGTATCATTTGTACCCACATGAAGGACAATCAGAGGATTTGTTTCCGCTGCCACTAGGATTTTCTTTATGATTAGGGGGCTGGTGCACATGACTTACGAGGAGAGGCTGAAGGAACTAGGCTTATTTAGTCTGTAGAAGAGAAGACTAAGGAGAATTAATAGCAACCTCTACTAGTTGAAGGGGTGTTCCAAAGAGGAGAGAGCTAGACTATTCTCAGTGGTGACAAAGGACAGAACAAGGAGCAAGAGTTTCAAGTTGCAGCTGGGGAGGTCTTGGTTGGATATTAGGGAAAACTTTCTCCCTCGGAGGGTGGTGAAGCACTGGAATGGGTTAATTAGAAAGGTGGTGGAATCTCCATCTCTGGAAACTTTTAAGGCCTGGTTTGACAAAACCCTGGCTGGGATGATTTAGTGGAAATAGTCCTTCTTTTATCAGGGGGGTTTGACTAGATGACCTCAAGAGGTCCCTTCCAGCCCTAATGTTCTATGTTTCTGTGATTCTTCAGCTTCAGATCCATATCCTAGCACCCAACAGCCAGCACACTCTTCTGTTCTCTAAGTCAGCTCTTGTTAAAGGCTTGTCTGTCCTTCTCAGCAGGAAGTCCCTAATCACACAGACCTGTCTTTTCTTGGTAATGGTGCAATTCTATAACCTATCTCCAGTTCTTTCTTGCTAGAAATCATCTCTTCTACAATTTTTCTTTGCAATCTTCTGCAGCCACTCCTGTGTCCTCCTGAGGCTTTTGTATGGTGGTATCTCCATTGGCTCATTCCCTCTTCATATAGGACTAGCTGCTCTTCTCCCTCACACTCCTACTTTCAGTAACCAACTGCTGTGCTCCATCTTTATTTTCTAACCCCACAAACCTGTTTCTGAGCTCTAGTTCTTCTTCACTAGCCCATCATTTTCTCTTCCTGCTTCCCACAGTCACATGCTTCCACCAGCCACTCTCATTCTCCTCTCAGATTTGTTTGGTCCTGCTTCCACCTGAAGTTCTGGATTTTTCCCTACAGCCTCATTCATCTGCTCCAACAGCTGCTCAAACCCCCTTCTAAACTTAACCAGAGCTTCCACCTGCATCTTTAGTTCTACAGTTTTCTCCTCCATTAGCTCTATGAGGCAGCACTTCATACATACAAAGCTCTTTTGAGGTACACCCCCAAGATCATGTGTATCCCACAGCTTCCACATCCTGTCATCTTCACTGTCTCTTCCACTGCTTGAGTGACTACCACACCTGCATCTGTATCTGCCATAGTGCTTTCCCCCTCTTTCCAGTCATTGAATAAACAAACAAAAACCCAAATAAATCACCAACAAGCACCCCAACAATACAACACCACACTCCCTTCCCTACCAAACATGCCCCAAAACTCCCTTTTCAAACACCTACTCAAACTCCCCTATTCTCAGCCCTGTTGACTGACTTCTGTGCTCTTGCAGTGTAAATGTCATGTCATTCCATCTACCGTCTAAGCAGGGGTTAAAGTAGGTGAGAACACGGCAGAACGGCATTCCATGGCCCACTATTTTTTGGGGCTCAGCATTCCAGGGCTCCTAAAAATAGAAAATGGAGTTGGCACCCTGCATTCTGGGACCCACCGTTTAAAAATAGTGGGCCCCAGAACACAGTGTTCTGGCTCCATTTTCTCCTTTTAGAGGCTCTGACACAGAGTTTCTAAAAACAACAGGCCCCAGACTGCTGTTCCTGTGCATTCCGGCTGGCAGAGAGCTGCTCCGACCTGGCTGAGGTTCCGGCCTGAGCCTGCTTTAACTGAGCGTGCTCAGTCAGAGTAGGCTCAAGCCGGAGCCTCAGCCCAGGCCAGGGCTGCTCTGCACAGACATCAGGACCAGGTAAAGGGGCCCTGGGGAGGTTTGGGCCAGTATTCTCCCCAGGAATTGAAATTAGGTGAGTTATAGGGGGAGGTTTGGGGGTGTAGGGGTGTTCAGTAATTTGGTATAACACTGTTACTAGTAGACAACTGGGGAGTATTTGGGAAATTCGTGGGGGGTGTGGGGGTGTTAGGGAAATTTCTGGTTCGGGGACAGGTGAGCCAGCCCAGCAGCAAAAGGAGTCTGCCGGGGGCAGTGAGGGTAAGACAGCACGGCATGGTGGGAGGTTGGAGGACCACCGGTGAGATGGGGGCCATGGGGCAGTAGCTGATGTGGGGCGTAGGTGGGGGGCAGTAGCTGGGGTGGCGGGTAGGCATGTAGGGAAGCAGTAGCTGGGGTGGGGGCAGGCATTTGGGGGGCAGTAGCTGGGGTGGGGGTCAGGCATCTGGGGCACAGTACCTGGGGTGCATGAGGGGAGCCCAGATTGGCATGAGGGGGCCCACCAATTTAGGAGGGTTCTGGGACCCACCAAATTATTCTTTAACGCCTGCATCTAAGAGTATAAGCATTCTAAAACTTGCCTTATTGTTTAACAAGATAGGAACAAAGAGGAGCATTAGGGTGACCCTATATGTAACTTTAACAGATGATAATAACTATACGGTATGATCAGTGCTTAAGGGCTCTTCTTAAAATGTGCCACCTACTCAATGCACTTGTATGTGCGAGGGCTTTTGAATCTAATGAAATATGCTATCTACTCAACCTCATAAATTAAACAATAATGAAAGAAACAAGCCACACTGTCCCTTTATTGCACTGAAAGATTGCTGACCCACTTACCTAGGTTACTTCCTCTAGAGATTTCAATGTCACCTGTTGGTTTCTTTTTTAAATTAGGTTAATATGAAGATGTGTTTTCTGAAGTACTGAAACACAGGAAGAGCTCCACCACAAGCATGAGTAAGGCAAAGTGGTAAGTGTCTTAATTCATTTTGTTGACAGTGATTTTTTCATTATTGATCTCACTTACTTTTACAAGAACCAGTCAGCTGATATAATGATTTCCCCCGCACACCCCCACATTGTGGGCTTTCTATTTTATCCTTGATGACCATTGACCTATCTTTTAAGAAAACATAAGCATTCTGCCCCTACTTCTGGCTTCGCTATTTAGAGATAAAATTTTATAACTAACACCAGAACCCTTACACCCTGGCTTGGCTATGAATGGGAAGGTTATTGGGTAGTGTAAATGTGATTTCTTTCTGGACACTGTTTCCCTTGGACACTTGTGCCACTTCATAGTTGTGACACTGTGTACCCAGCAATGCACATGGCTAACCAAGGCTAGAAAATCATAATATTAGGAAGTTATAACACAGTTCTAAAGGTTAAAGAAGAAGCTGGACACGCTGTATAAGCTAATGGATCTGAACCCATTTCTTTATAACCTGGAGGTATGAAACAGCTGGTGTCAGTGCATAAGAGCTAAAGTGGCATTTCTGTAGGATTAAAAGTGAATTGGAAGAATGGCAAAGGTGTCAGCATGTAGATGTGTAATACAGTGTTCGTAAGCATCTAAAAGGGCCAGTTTCACCTGCTCTCCCCTGAAACTATGGGGCATTTCATCTGTAATAGTCTCAATCATATTCTGCAAGGATTCCTGCCAAAAATATGGGTCTTGGGCTGAATGGTAGCTTTATGGTCTTTGTGTAGTGCCATGTTGGAGAAGAAACACACAGATCAAAGAACAGGACCAAATGACCCATATGCTGACAACAAGGTACATGACTCCAACTTTTCCATGAAGGTTTTAGGGGCTCAAAAATTTCACTTCTCTAAAGATAACACCTATGCAGACTTCTTATTCCCAAATATGTAATGGGAAGAAGTCTCTGACTCCTTAAACATTTTCACCTTGGAGGCCAGCAGCAATGATAGTGAGCAAGCATGAATCAGGGCCCTTCTTGTAGTCAGGCACTACCTTCCGTCAAGTATGATTGCTGTCCTCAGGACACTCTGCTAACTTCTTCTTGACTGTTTTTGGGGAAGGAACTTCACTAACAACAAGTGCACTGCACCCACCCTGCCATGGCCCTGTTACTTGGATTCAGTGATGCCTTGTTGTGTATCTGTTTCTTAACTGCCTGACTTTCAGTCAGGTCAGGTCAAAGTGGCCTTATTTTGGACCATTCATTTCCAGCTTGTTGGTGTGCAGGTCAGACATTGAGGCACCAAGTTCGCCTTTAAAGGTACCTCTTTTACACAGATCAATGCAGTGACACCTGCTCCAATGTTTAGGAATCACATTTTTTCTAGCCTAACCTTATAGGCTTTTCTTCACACTAGGCTCCTGGTCTGATGGGCTTGCTGCATTGATCCTTGTGTAGTTAGTACCATGCTTCTTTCTGCTGCTTCACTATTTTGCTTGCTTTAACAGCATGGTATCCAAGGAGAGAGATCATTCAAGGAATCCAAACCCATCAGCATGACAGAAAAATAGCAAAGACTGTTGTTGCATAATATGCCCCAGAGTCAATTGGTGGGCACTGAACACACAACTGTCACCACCAACACTGAAGAAACATGAGGTGTGCTTCTCTGTCACCTAAGGAGACTCCTTTTGGGGTTGTACAACTCATTCTGGGGTGCTGAATTCAGATCCGGCCACTGTGCAGGTTATTTTGCTCATGCCCTGCACTTGTTTACACCTGTTTATACTCTGTGTCCTTTATGGATTTTGGAAAGCATCTCCTTCTGAAGTACTAGCTATTCAGAAGCAGACCACAGATCACCTGAAAGTTGTTATGGGCCTGCCAGTATACTGTTAGGTTAATGGGGGGTCACTCCTGCAACCCCACCCTTTTTAGCAAAGTTTGGTATGTTTCTGGCATATTTCATATTGTAGGTATTCATCTTGAATTTGCTGAAGATATCCACCAGATGCTGGAATTGCTGCCAGAACAAGGATAATGTAGACTTTGACATCTTTCTCTAAAGCCTTTTCTTTTCCCTGACTGATTGCTTAATAGGGGCTCTAGATTGTGTCTAATGCTGAGTGTTTTTCCTAGTATGTGTTCAGTGGTGTCTATGCTGCTAGTTAGTAAACCACATTGCTGTTACTTCATGGTTTCTCATACTCTCACTTTCGCTAGTGTATGATCTGGGTCTCAATGTTGCTGTGCTGATAAATTAGTGTCATTTATGCCATGTTTATTATTATATGCAGCTTTGTTGGAGCCATGTTGCTCCCGTGCTCTTAGACAAACAAGGTGGGTGAGGTAATATTTTTATTGCACCAACTTTTGTTGGTGAAAGACTTATTTTTGACCAAACACAGAAATTTTCTTCAGGTCTGGGGAACTAACCAGGTAAGTACTCTGGAATTACTATTCGTCACATTTATCTATTGAACCGAAGACATCCGGAATTACTCTCATATCCAGATGCAGCAAGGCCTGCTTCCTGAGTTGTTAAAATCAGACTTCTCACAGTCATAGACTCTAAGGTCAGAAGGGACCAATACGATCATCTAGTCCAGGAGTCCCAAACTCATAGCCCGAGGTCCACATGTGTCCCCTAAAGTTATTTTTTGCAGCCCACAATGACACTATTGCTATCAGTATTTGCAATACCGTTGTATGAAAAGGTTTCAGTGGTGCAGCCCTTGAGCTAAGATACTAGTCCTCATGCAGCCCTCGTGGTGATTTGCGTTTGAGACCCCTGATCTAGTCTGACTGCTGCATAACACAGGCCACAGAACCTTATCCACTGACTTCTGTTACCTACATCTAATTTCTGGCTGAGTTATTGAAGTCCTCAAATTATGGTTAAAAGACTTCAAGGTACAGAAGATCCACCAGGAAGTGATTTATGTCCTATGCTACAGAGGAAGGTGAAAACCTGAAGGGTTTCTGTTAATCTGATCTGGGGAAAAATTCCTTCCCAACCCCAAATATAACAATCAGCTAAACCCTGCACATGTGGGTAAAACTCAACAGCCAGACACATAAGAAAGAATTTTCTGTAGTAACTCAGAACCCACCCCATCAGATGTACTATCAAGGGCCATTGGGCATGCTTACTGCTAGTTGTCAGCTTCCAAGGTAGGCTGCCTCACCATCCACTCCATAAACTTATCAAGCTCCATCTGGAAGCCAGCTAAATTTCTTGCCCCCTCTGGTCTCCTTGGGAGGCTGTTCCAGAATGTCACTCTGATCATTAGAAACCATTGTCTAATTTCAAGACTAAACTTCCCGATGCCAGTTTATATCCATTTGTTCTTCCATCCACATTGCCTCCGAAACTTAAATAATTCCTCGCCCTCATGGGAGTTCACCCTTCTAGTGTACTTATAGAGCATAATCATATCCTCTCTTTGTTCTATGAGCTCAATTGCTATGCGATGACAGGGCTCTGCCTCTTCCCTACTGCATCCAGAGCCGTAACTAGTAGTTTTTGTTCCTGGGGCAAGCAGGCCCAGACGTGCCCCTTCTCCCGCCCCAGGCCCCGATCTGTATGGTTGGGGATGGATCTGGGTCCCTGCAGCCTGCTGGAGGTGGCAGAAGCTTTCTGCTGCCACTGGCAGGGTGGAGGAATCCGGATCCATTCCCAGCTGCCACCGGAGGCGCTGGGAACTTCCCACCACCACCAGCAGGCCACAGAAGGATGGATCCAGATCTGGTGGCTGTGGCCCCAGCAGAAGTCCCAGGCATGGAATTTGAGAAGATGCAGGGGGTGGATCCGGCTCCCCACAGCATCTGGGAATTGATCTGGATCCATCCCCAGCTGTTGTGGGAAGCTGGATCCATCCACTGCACCTTCTAAAATTTTGTGCCTGGGGCTTTGCCATGTTCACCCTGGCCTACTTACGACCCTGACTGCATCTGTTACAGGTGTCCTCTTTGACTTTTCCATTTGCCCCCATCAGTCAACACTCTGGCATTGCTTCTTCTTCAAAGAGAAAGACACTCATTTCTAAGACACTGTAGTGTGATGTGATTAAAAACTCTCATGCTTTAAGTGGTCACTAGAGAATTCTCTGATCTGGAAACAGGTTTGCTAGCCCTGCATTTTAGGAGCCTAGGGACTCCTGGTGCAATGGTGCATTGGTTGCATCCTCCTGCCCTGGGGAGCACAGTGAGCCCCCCTGAGCATTTTCCCCTGCAGATGCTCGGCCATTGCAGCTGCTGGAGATTAATCCATTCCTATAATATAGGCATCTCATAATGACAATGTCTCCAGGCTCCAGCCCAGAGAAACAGCCTAGGCTAAGTAGAGAGCGGGAGACAGAGTTAGAGGGAAGGACTGGGGAGAATAATGTGTGTATGGGAGAGAGTTTGGGTTATAAACAAAAGATTTTGTTGTTTAAAAACATTAGGAGGGTTTTGCAGTCGCAGCAGTGAATCCAATTCCAGTGACATGATGAGAAGTGTGACTTGCCTGGAGCTTTGCTCAGTGTCTCCTTAACCACTACCAAGCAGGGTCCCAGGAGCAGCCTCCCTCCCACACGCACTCTGCTCCCAGTCAGCATACCTGAACCCCTTGGAAGGAACCCTCCCTGGTTCAGCTCTCTTGTCCTGCTGTGCTGCAGGGAAGGGCTGCAGCTCAGCCCATCAGAGCTTTGCCAGCTGGAAGCTGGGCTAACAGGCTTCCTCTCGTCCCCAGCTGTCTGTTAACCAGCCCCCACCCATTGCCCAGGACAGGGCAGGGGGCAAGGCAGGCAGGAGATGATGGCTGGCACAGCAGGTCTGCTAGTATGCTGATGGCTGAATGAGGGAAAGATTTTTTACAGACATTTCCTTTTGATTACAGCTTGAGGGACAGCAGTAAATTTGCATATTTTTATGGACTCTCTGTAACTTTATGGATGGTTGGCAGCCCTGCTGGAAACTCCTTCCTTCCTCTGTGGTAACTGTGGTGGACCAGGAACTCTATGGGTATGTCCACACATTTCTTTTATTTCGAAATAACATTGGTTATTTCTAAATAAAAAAGATTAGGTCCACACAACGTTTTCTTATTTCGAAATGATGGGCTCCGTCATTTTGCAATAAGAACCTTCATTTCAAAACCGTTTAAACCCCATTCATTTTGAAATGGTTATTTTGAAATAAGGCCATTTGGACATGTTTTGAAACAACACCATTGTTTTGAAACTACATGTCCAAATGGCCTTCTTTTGAAAAAAACATTTCGAAATAACAGCCGTTTCAATAGCATTTCGAAATAAGTCATTTCGAAATAAGGGTTTTATTTTGAAATAAGTCATTTCAAAATGACTTATTTTGAAATAAAACTTTGTGTGTGGACATAGCCTATAACCACTCTATAATACTGACTTCTCTTTATAAACACTTTGCGATCTACCAGCTGCGTAAGAACTTGTATCTGTAACCAACAGAGAACATGAGATATAAATATTAGTGATTTACCATAGGTCAGAAGCAGTTGTCATGGTTAGGACTGAGCTACAAACTCGAAAAATCCTTAATACCAGCGCAGGGCATTATCAGAGCCTTAGGGGCTTCATCCATCCTACTTGCTCCTCAGTGCTGACCTGTTGAAATTTGCTGTTGACATAGACCCAGGGGAGTTCAGAAAAAGCAGGGAAGGATTTTTGATTTAGATAGGTGTTTGACAAGATGACCATCTGTCCCAAATTGAGCAGGACATTCCTGAAATGCAGAGTCCAAGCCCCAGTCCTGACTTGCATGACTAGGGGACAGCATTTTTCCCAGAGTCTCTGTGACACTGCTCTGTGCCTGACTGTCCAAGTTTCAAGGGTGGTTCCAGCTTTTTCCCCGTGGAGGGGGTTGAGGTGGCTCTTAGCCCTCTGTTCATGACAAAGCCAACCTCTACTCCTTCTGTTCCTCCCAAGGCCCTGACCCCTTGCCAGGACTGAAGTTGTGTTAGAAGCCACACAGGGAACCTGGAACACTATAGGGAACCCCAGAACCTTCACCTGCCCTGAGTGGCACACCCTGTGGTGTGGGCAAACAGCCAGGGGCTGCTCTTGAGCACCTCATTCCGACTCTTAACATGGCCTCGCGCTGACTTGTAACCTGCCAGGGATGAGACTTCGGCAGAAGAGGATGGGTGGGGTTTTATGGGAAAAGAAGGGGTGGGGTGGGGCCATGGAGGGGGTGGGGTCCTGCATGAGTCCTACTTCTGCCTCTTGAAATGATGGTCACTCAGCTGTTTGACTCACAGTGCAGGTCACACACCAGACCTTGCTTAGGCTATGTATAAAAGTAGAATCCTTTGCATAATAAATTAGTGCCAAGAAGCAGCTGAACATACCATTTGTTTTATTTTGAGTATTGATTAATAGTAAGAAATGGAAAAGTAGATGGTGCAGGGTGAAAGATATTTGCCCCATACACAGTGTAGCTTTTAAGGTTTGAACCAATGATAGTTTGTGTTCATATTGACACTTGTGGTGAGGAAAGAATGTTGCACAGCTTCAGAGGTTGACCTGGTGAGGAGCTAATCATCTAAAAGCTAGGTTCCTCCCCTTAAAGCAAAAGGCTTGTAATGCCCTTGCCCAAATGGGCCTGGCAGGATGGATACAGAACAATTAAAAAGAAAGATGAGGCAGAGACCTAAAGGTCAAAACACTTTTCTGTCCAATATTTGTATTTTCCCAGCATAGGAACTCTGGTGCTGATCATAGATTTCCTTTCTGGGGAGGGAGGTTTAGAATAGCTGCAGTTTGCAGTTAGTTCTGCATAAAATAGAGTTCAAATTTCACACATGTAATGTATGCATTTAAAACAAAAAGAAGAGTAAAAAAAGGAGACTGAAGAAAGAAATGGCTCGGCAGTGGAAAAAAGACTCATTCAAGGTCCTGATGGAACTTGGGAAAAGCCCAGAAAATCACCAAGAAATTAAGTCTTCCAAGGCTCTTTTGAATCAAGGGGTTTTAATCCATAGGGAAAGTAATTGGCCAGATGTTCAAAACAACTCAGAATGTCGAATGCTGATTTATTCTTGAAATATTTGTTAGTATTTCCCCACCCCTTTTGAAATGAGAGCTGGTGGATGGTGAGTACCTCTGAAAGTGTGCTGCCAGCTACTGGTATCTTAACCCTGAAAATCTGGCCTCCAGTGACTTGCTGTGTGCCCCCAGAAATTTTGCAGCTGAGCTAGGATTTGGACCCAGATCTCTTGAGTCCCTCTCTGGTCCTGAGCCATAAGGCCATCCTTCCATTCCACACAACAACACATCAGTTCTGAATAGCAAGTGTGTGTTTTCACTAATTTACAATATATCTTTTCAAGAGACGATCAAGTGGACAGGTAATGTGTCCTTTTGCAAATCCAACTTGTCACTGCAACAATAAAACAAAGAACTAAGAAGGAATAGAACACAGTGGGTCAAATTCATCCTGAATGTAATTCTACTGAAGGATGAATTTGCCCAATTACCACTTAAATAATTTGATTTTTAAAAAAGATGTGACAAAACACTGAAAATAATATGCAGTGATCTTTAAACAATTGCTGTGCAACAAATCATGGAGTGTCATATCATTTTCATTTAAGAAATGTGTTTCTAAGTAGCCACTTCAGATGTTATTTTGGTATGTAGAGTTCTCTCCAGTTTCAAATACTTCATTTCATGCCCATAAAAACGAGTTAAACTTTGTCCTCACGTTGGACTTCTGTTGATATTCGTGAAAAGCCTCTATGTAATAAGGATTTCATTTGCACCTGTAATAGTGCTTTATAATCATTAGCCTTTTTGTTATCAATAAGCACACTGATCTGAAAAAAAGAGGGAAGGGTGAGCTGGGAACATTTAATCAGTAAATACTATAATTAGCTATCCTGTACTATTTATCCTATTAATGTAAATACATGCTATCTGTTTGGTAGCCAAGATTTCAGGTTTACTCTGTATTACATTTTCCTAGAGGAAAAAGCTTTCCTTTTCTTTTTTTCTTGAATTTTCATGTGAAAATATATTGAATTCAACAGATTGTTAGATTTCCTGACACCTTACAGAGCATTCCCCTAGAGCTGTTCCAGCAGGAAATAACACTGAGATTTCCACTTACTTGTTTCTTCTCCCTCTATCTGCATTTACCAAAGAGCTGACTCTTTTTACTTTTTCTGTAACATCTTTCTGCCCTTTTATAGGGACAATTCTGTGATCACAAGCCATGCTGAGAAATTACTACCCACAGAAATAATCCCTTTGGGCCAGATTCTTGTTTAATTAGGCCCCTTCACACTTAAAAGGGGCCTGAATTTGGGTGTCAAGTCTTTACATTGTCCATCTTTGGGTGTCAAGCCTTTACACCGTCAAGCCTTTACCTTGCCTTTTTTAACAGTCAGAATAGTGTAAAATTAGAATCTGACTTATTTTCAGTAGAAGTGACATCTAAACACCACTTAGCATGAGCAGGTGTAACCTTCAAGGGTGGGCAAGAATTCATTCACTTGCCCCTTTCCAGCACCTACCAGAGATCAAGCCCTGGGGAAAGCAGCTGGAGAGCCAGGATCCAGCCTGTAAAGGGACTAACAGTGAAGATTGCTTAGAGTTACCATCCCACATCAAAATACTACTTAGAACAAACATAACAATGAACTTCATTAACTACTAACTTAACTCTCATCCTAAGAGAACAAAATGAATTCAAATAGAACAATCTCCACAGAAACATTGTGCTATGTCTACATTGCAGATCATTTTCGAAAAAACTTTTTTCAAAAAATAATTTTGAAATATGTTCAGAATAATTATCTCAAAATAACTTTTTTCAAAAATGCTATTTTGAGAGAACAGTTGGGGGACTGGCTCCTTGTCCCGAAATACCACGGCTGTCTTTTTTTAAGTGAAAGCCTACACCAGAATTTCTTTTTCAAAAAAAAAGAAAGCCAATGGAAGAGGTAGGCAGACTTTTTTGAAAAAAGCCTTTGTCGTGTCCAGTAATGGTTTTTTTTGAAAAAAGCCATCTCAAAAAAGGCTTTTTTTCCCCAAAATAACCAGGTTTAGCGATGTCAAGAAAGCTAAACCTGACAGCTTTTTCAAAAGAAAAAGCCTTTTTCGAGATAGCTTTTTCAAAAAAAGCCATCACAGGATGCAGAAAAGGCTTTTTTTCTCCCGAAAAAGTCTGCCTATCTCTGCCATTGGCTTTCTTTTTTTTCGAAAAAGAAAGTCCAGGGTAGACTTTCACTTTTGAGGGGGGAAAAAAAAAGCCACAGTATTTTAGTACAAGGAACCATCCCTGGACCATTCTCCCAAAATAGCATTTTTCAAAACAGTTATTTTGAGATAATTATTCCAAACATATTTTGAAATATTATTTTTATTGAAAAAAGATATTTTGGAAAATGCTCTGCAGTGTAGACGTAGCCAGTGGTAATGAAAACTGAGTCCCAGAGTTTAGGTGGAGTCACCTTTATCTCAGTTGCACTCTCTGTTCAAATCCTGAGGCTTGAGTGGAAAGAAGTAGCAATCCTCTGCAGGAATCTTCAATGGGAATCCATGCAGTCTGTCCTTTCTCCTCTGTAACCAGCGCCATGCAGTCAGTTTACTGGTTAACCAACCCTCAGTCACATAGGACAGAACTCTGCAGCAAAATGCTGCAGAGCAGGGAGAACACATCTTGCTGTCCACTCCTGGCTCAGCTTTTCTCTCAGTCAGTGGCGTCGCTGGCGTTGGGCACCCAGGGGCACGTGCCCTGGGTCCCAATGCCAGTGCCCCAGATCTCTGGCCCAATCGGGCCGGGAATCTGGGGCCCGATCTCCTGAAGGCCGCGGCCCTAGAGGTTGCATCTACGGCCAGGGATCTGGGGCCTAGCTGGCCGCCCAGCAAGCCCCAACCCCTGGCCAGGCATAGGGCCAGAGGGAGGCTATGCCGCCGCCGGCCCGGCCTGGCCAGAAGCAGCCGCAGCTCCAGATCCCCAGCGGGGGACGGGGCTGCTGCAGCCGCAGGTGGCCAGCTGGGCCCCGAATCCCTGGCTGGGGACAGGGTCGCCGCGGCCACCGGCGGCCAGGCCCGAGATCCCCAGCCGGGGTTCCGGGGCTAGGCTGGCCACCTGCGGCCACAGCGGCCCCGTCTCTGGCCGGGGATCCGGAGCTGCGGCCATGGGCCTGGCCTCCAGGGGCCACTTTGGGCCAGGCCGCGCTGCCTAGCTGCTGGCGGCGGCACGGCCTCCCCCTGGCCCTATCCCGGGCCAGGGGGCAATTCCTTCTGGCTGGGGGCAGGGCCTGCCCTCTGGGGGCGGGCCTGGGCCCGTGTCCCGGGTCCCTCCCCGCCCCAGCAACACCCCTGCTCTCAGTCACACACTCTGAGAACATAAACTCTTCTTAGTGGCAGCTTTCTGTAGTTGCTCCTCTCAGGGCCACTGCTCTCAGGCTTCAATCAGGCATCTCACCACAGCAACAACAGAAAAACCTTATGGAGCATACTCAAAATGCTACCACTCCCTATTTCCAGAACATAACCCACCCCGAATAGGTCTCAAAGAGACAGCCTGCTTTAGGCATATGGGTTACACAGGAATTACAGACTCTGGCTCTGTGTTGTTAGGTCACTGCCCTTCTATCTCCCACTACTCAGAAAAGGAAAGAGAGGGATTTACAGATGATCAGTCTTTTAAAAGGGGATTTCTTTTTTTAGATCTCAGTGCTATCTGTGTGCTTTTCTTCGAAGAGTCCTGTGGCACTTAAAGACAAATTTCTTGCTTTCAAAGCTTTTGACGAAGTGGGATTTTCTCCCACAAAAGCTTGTGCAATAATTTAAATTTGTTAGTCTTTAAGTGCCACAGGACTCCTTGTTTGTTTTGCTGAACTAGACTAACATGGCCACTTCTCTGGAACTTTTCTTCAAAGCCACTGTCACATTCTGAAATACACGAGTCCTGAAGTCTGATATCCTTATGCATAATAGGCAGCACCTTTTACTCCAAGGCCAGACCTATTTAAGTCAATGGAGGGACTCCCAGGGTAGGGTGTGGCCCACAGAAGTTTGACTGTGACTATATTTGTCCTCATCCAGTGCCCAGTGATGTTTTTCCTTTAGTTCAGGGGTACCATAGTGTCCTGTTCGTCTGGAAGGCATGCCTATATTTTAGACCACTGTACTTAGAAGATGAACTGGACAAATTTTTTCACCAAAAAGGGCACTTGCAGTTGGCATGAGGATATTCATAAATTTATCAACTAGCCCTAGCTAGGGCGGGGGGGGGGGGGGCAGATGAAGTCAGAAAATGGAATGATGTTGTGGTTCTGGTGCCGCACTCCCCAATAGTTTTTAGCCAGCCTAGGAAGGAGGAGACCCAGCTACGAATCACACTCTAGAACCAGGATTTAACCTCAGCTATATTTTGCAAATTGATCCATCTGAATCTCTCCCCTTGAAATTATTCCCCTTTGATTATAATATTTGAATATTCATTAGGCTGAAGAGAAAGGGGGAATGATTCCATAGCCTGAGGTTTGGGTGCTTACCTGGAGGAGGGTAACCTTGGTTCAGATTCAGGTTCCAGTGGATTCTGGGCTATTGGGTAAAGGGTGGGCTTAGGCCACAGTCACCACCACCTCATCCATATATGTCGATTTTGTGAATCTAGTCCTTTAAAATGCACAGAAACTAAGCTTCCTGGGTTGAAAATATGTTTAGTGGGGGTGGGGGAACACTTTGACCACTTTGATTTGCTTGACTTTTTCAGAGCTTTCAAAATCGCTTTGATGCAAATCCATTCTGCTTCTAGTTTTGTTTTTGTTTTAAACTCTCAGGCAACTTAAAAATCAGTTACTTGGCCAGCACTACATATAAATATCTTGCCATGTTTTTCAGAGGTTTGAGGAATAAATCAGGGTCCAGTTCTCTGCTTGTGTAAATCCATGTAGTTACTTTGTTTTCAACAGAGCTATGCAAAATCAACAGAGCTGGCGACTGGCCCTTTGTGCTTATGTACATGTTTCATCAGCAAAAAAGTAAAATCAGAGAATACACAGATTTATGTAATACTTTATTGCATATTTCAGGTTTTCCAGTCTCCCAGCCAAATCCCATTAACTTGTATAAACACTTCCTCAACTGAGTGTTGTCTTTTCCTGGCTTTGATTCATTCCTTCAGCAGAAGTGGTGTAAAACAATGTTGCTGAATGGCAAGGACAGCTGCTGTCTGATCTGCCACTTAAAAATGGTGATGAAGAGGTGTCTGAGCAGCAATGAGAATGTAATTTTAAGTTTCTGTACAAACAGTATGGGTGGGCAGTGGAGGAGGCATAAAAAATGCAGGAAAAAAACATGACGGCTTGGGAAGAAAGGTTAAGACTTGCAAAGGAGCAGGAATAGAAAAGAGAACACAAAACTGGTACGGGGAAATATGGAGGAGCAAGGCAGGAGTGATGCTGAAGTTGGGAGTGTGAAGACAAAAAAACTGAAGTTTAAGTAAAGGGGGGAGAATGGTTTGGTGCAATGTTTTGTGTCCAAAGTAATGACAATGGAAAGACCTGATTTTTTTCTAAATATCATAATTCACCTGCCGTATTTAGAGGTCACAGATAATTGTGTCCTTCTGTAGGTCTCTTCTGTTATTCTATTCAATTGACTTTTTGTCCTGACACTCCATTTTGGCCCTCTCAGTTCCGTCTCAAGTTGCTTCTCCATCCCTTAAGATCAGTGAGACTTTCTTCTATATCTAACTGAAGAAAGTGAATTCCCCAGTTCAGAAGTACATTTTGTGTTCATCAAATGTCTAAATCTTACATGTCTAAAAGGGGTTTAAAGCCGTGTTTGAAGTACTGTATATCTCCTTTAAATTATATTTTTATTGAGCTGTTTTTGTGGAAGATAACACTCAGGCATGAGGTATTGGCTGTTGCTTCATTTTAGACCCCTTTTTTCATCCCTCCACTTCATCTTTGCCACATACATTCATGGTCAGCTAAAGCTTTCTTGGTCTTTAAAAAACTGCCTTCTTATCAGAGTTTTAGGATTTGCCCTATGGCAAAACAGCAGTAAGACACTCAAGCGATTGTATCCGTATCTAACCCTAGTTTAACAGAACATTTAATCACTTACTTTACTTTTACCATGTGATTAAGTCCATCCATATTCAATAAAACACTTAAATACACGTTTAACTTGCAGCGTGTTTTGCTGAATTGGAGCCCTAGTCTTCAACCGGTCCAGAGGACAGGCTTCTCAGCTTTGCTCCTCCTCTACTAATATTAACACTTTGCCAGGTGTGGAGCCGCATTATTAACTCTCGTGATGGAAGCAGAGACTTCCTCAAAACAGACAGGTCATCTCCAATTTAACTCTGCTTTTTCTTTTTCTGCTATAAGTCCTCTGGCATATTCTTTCATACTCTCTAGGAACATAAGATATGCTCTTCACTAGTCCTTTGAGCTATCTGATTGAGTGTCAGCTGTCTCCAGCAGTGATCCAACTAATATGAAAGGGCAGCAAAAGGGTTCTTCCTGGCAGTTAGAGAAGTTAGTTTATGCCCAGAAGCATGAGAATGTTGACACACTTTGGGATATTAATGACGGCTATGTTTTGTATTTTAGAGCTGCTGTTGTTTAATCACGTGTTCATAATTGCATTTACCTTCCAACTTCATTTTTAAATAAAGAAGACACTTCATTATCAACTTCTACTGCGGTAATAGTTGACTTAGATTTTAAATAATGTCTAACGTGTGGTACAGAAGTTTTTCTCCAGATCTCTTTTTAAAGAAAGGAAGTCCAAAGAGATCTTTTATTATAAACTATAAGCACACATGAGACATCTGAGATATGGTGCATGGGCTGTGAACCAAAACTGAAGGGGTGATTCACTGTTCATCTATCAGAGAAGCAGGCTTAGCAGTTCATAATTTTCCAGAGAGCCAATTTTCCCAACAGAGTTCTCCCTACCTACCTGAAAAACATTTTTCAAAATTGATAATTATAGTCTCCTTTGTAATTTGCATTGTAAAGTATTCTCATTGAAATGCACTTTGTGATACCCTGGCTGGGTTGCTAATTCTCTTCAAAGAGAATACTTAGCTGAGTTATGTTACTAATCAAAATTTATTCCTCCAGCAAACCCTCCCCCCCCCAAAAAAAGGTGCAGAAATGGTGCAAGAGAAAAGGAAATTGTGCATGTGAAGTACGTGCACCATGCTGATCTTTTTATAACACTTCACAAAGTTTTATTCTTAGAATTGATGCATAAATTAGCTCTTTCTTGCTGGCAAAATGGCAATATTGACAGCAATAGTGCAGGTTTAAACTTGCACTGTATAATTTAACACCACTAATTTATCAACAGGCTGAGGGTATTATTCAATATTCCAGTATATTAATCCCTTTATTTCTAATTAAAGTAACCCTTTAATAAGCTGCTTTGTGCTTTGTCATTGGGGGTTGGCTTTAGCGGTATGTTCACACACACTTCTTATTTCGAAACAACAGAGGTTGTTTCGAAGTAAGAACTGCCATGGCCACATGACACATGGCCATTTCAAAACAAGCAAACCGCTTGTTTCAAAATGGCCACCGTTCTTTCGGAATGGCTAAAACCTTGTTTAGTTTTGAAACAGGGTTGTTTTGAAACCAGTGGTTTCAAAACAGCCCTGTGTGGACATGTTGTTTCGGAACAAAGTGTTGCGAACAACATTTGACCTCCCTCCCAGGGTGCTAAGCACCCTGGGAGGAAGGGCTGCCCCTTCAGGACCCTGGCCAGGGAACCCTCAGGAATGCCTGCGCCAGGGAGTACTGGGGCTGGCGCTCACTCCAGCCCCTGCGGCAGCGGGCTCCATCTGCGCGCCCGGGACCCCGCCGCCAGGTTTGGGGGTAGCCCGGGCTTTAAAGCCTCCGGGGTGAGGCGCCCCACTGTGCCTTACCTGGCGGGTGCCTGCAATCCCCTCCCCAAGCAAAATAGCAGGTCCACACTGTGGACCTGCTATTTCGCTGCCTTATTTCGAGGACACTGTTTTTGTCCTTCAAAATAAGGTGTTTCGAAATAAAGAGTTATTTCAAAACAGCTAGTTTCGAAACATCTTGTTTCGAAACAAGCCCTCCTTGTGTGAACTTAGCCAAGGTGCTGTGGAAGAAAATGATGTCTTTCTGAGCTTCTGATATTTCCTCATCAATAGGGGGATATTTTTCTCACCTCTGGGAAATACCAGACTTTTTGACATTTCCTTAAGAACAGCCTTCAAACATCAATATTCTGAAGAATTCAGTTACTTTGGGGAATGATATTGCATCACAATGTAGTCATTTTTGGCTCTATTTCTGTTCTGTTAAATATGAGAGAAAAGAAAACAAGAGGATGATATTTGATCGTTTCCCTGGCCCCACTCCCCATCTGATATTCTTAGTAAAACACATCGTAAAATGTCTCCATTTTTCTCAGAGTATTCCCTCCCCCTTCACTTCCTATTCTATCAATGCAGTTCTTGGATCAAGAAACTAAACTGGAGCCTCAATGCACTCAAAGATACAACAGAGTAACCCAGACAGTTCCTTTTTGCAGCAGAAGGGAAATCTGAAGTCAACGGGAGATCACCTGAATGCTGAGTGTTGGCCTTTGCCCAAGAATTGTATATAAATATAGAAGAATGTACAGGCACATATAGACTTTTTTATTGTTGTTATTCTCATTCAGGTTTTTTTCTTCTCTGAAAATTTCCTCATAATCTTTCGTTTACCTTCCTTATGGTTTTCCATTTTTTCTTAGCACATTGGCTTGCACTCTTGCAAACCCATCTTCTCTTCTCACAGCACCCTGCTAGGACTAGATGACCTCATGAGGTCCCTTCCAAACCCTATGATTCTATGCTTCTATGTACTCAGAATGGCAAGCTTCTAACATCCTAGGCTGTGTTCACACGGCACTTTTGTTTCGAAACAACCTCGTTGTTTCGAAACAAAAAAAACCATGTTCACACGACGCACAGTTGTTTCGAAACAAGGGGAAGCCAAACCCCATTTGGGGACGAAACAACCTTGTTTCGAAACACTTGTTTCGAAACAACACATGTGAACAACATTTAAAGGGCCGCCTCAGCACCCTGGCCAGGGAACACTCAGCACCTTGGCCAGGGTGCTGAGGGGTGTCCTCTGGCGGGGTCTGGGGGCAGCTCTGGCGGGGGGGCTGAGCCACCCCGCAGCGGCTCACCCCCCGCTGGTGCCTGCAGCCCCCTTTCTGGGGCTGCAGGGTGAGCCAGCAGCAGCTCACCCCCAGGGGTAACGAAATAGCATGTTCACACTGTGAACTTGCTATTTCGTTTCCCGCTTTTTTTCTTATTTCGAATTAACATTTTGTTAATTCGAAATAAGATATTTCGAAATAAGCTGTTGTTTCGACACAACTTGTTTCGAAATAACCCTGTGCGTGTGAACACAGCCCTAGGGATCAGACTGATACCATAAACACAGGATTAGGAATACACGGTAACATCAGGCTGATAATGGATCATTGCAATTAAACATACTACAATAGACATATTAGATAGAGAACATGAGCTGTGAAGCAGAGAGATTTTCAGAAAAGTGAGGCATAACATACAAACCCAACTAGTTTATTCTTGTATCTTTTTTCATATTTGTCCCTCTGTGATAGTCCAATTTTAAGGATATGAGACTATGGTTAGAACAGTGCAGTGAAAATTAAATTTATATTTTGCCAACCAAGATGAAGCAAGGATTTTCAGTAATAGATATACATAATCTACTTTTTGGAGAGGAAACAAATATTAATGCAATTAGAATATTCAGTGGAAATAACATACTTCTCCATTATGTTTTACACAATGAACACAACGTTCCTTTTTCCTAACTCAATCATTCATATGCCTGTTTGCTTGAACACATATTCTCTCCGAATGTACCAGCTGGCTTCACCAGCAAAAGGAAGCAGAGGCCAGTTCCAAACTCTGATACCTTGTATTGATAGCAGTCAGGATTGTTAGTGACTGCAAAATGAAGGTTTTCTACTTCCAGTTCCTCTGGTTTTGTTAAATGATGTGCATTTTAAAGCACAGGCCAGAACTTCATGTTAAGTAAATGACTATAATTTCCTTGGAGTTAATGAGGGTATGTCGCTTTACATCCGCTGAGGATTTTACATTCCATCATAATTTTGCTTTAACATGTTAAAAATCATTCTAGACAGTGGAGGAAATGGAGGCAACAGGCTGCACTAATGGGGTTACTACTTCTAGATATTTTGTTTTGTTCTTGTTCTAAAGTAGGGCTCATCCTATCCTGACTTTATGACATTTTTTATTGTCACATTATAATGAAACTGAAGTTGAATCAGATTCAGAAACTTCAGATCAAATCAAGCCTTCGGAGAACTGTCAGTTCTGACTACAATCTGATCTCTGAACTCAGGCTTATATGCAAATGAAACATCTTCAAAATTTTAAAGAGCTCAATCTTTGGAAACAAGATTGGCCCATGAAAAAACAGCCTGATCCTTCCCTCCTCAGTCAGGTGAATGATTCTATTTAAATTAAAGGGGGCCTCCTTATTAACTGTAAAGGGAGGAAGGCAGAGCTGTCCCTAGGTGGCTGTGGGACCCTGGGCCAGTCGTACTCTGTGGGCCCCCCACCCTCACCATCCCCCCACGCTGGCGGGCAGGGCCATCTGGCCCAGAGGTCAGGCTGTGCTCTCCCATCCTGCCTCTGGGCTGGCTATTCCCACACCCACGGTGGAACAGCCAGCCCAGGGGAGGGATGAGAGAGTGTAGCCTGACCCCTGGACAAGCCTGCTGCACCCCTGGGCTGGCTGTTCCCTTTCCTGGGGGTGGGGCAAGATGGCCAAAGGTGGAGGTCAGGTTCTGCACTCTTCGCCCCCACACCCCCAAGGATGGCCCTATTTTGCTACCAGTTTTATGAACTTGCCCCCTTCGGTATGGAGCCGAAGGCAGTGCATGGGGCCTTGGAGCATGGAACCCGTCCTTTACTTTTGGCCAGTGCACCCTGCCCCCAGGATGGGGAACAGCCGGTCATGGGGGGGGCAGTGGTGCAGGCCCCATGCTGCTCTGCTCATAGCAAGACAGTGTGGGGCCCACAGAACCATGGGGCCCAGGGCGATTGCCCCTCTCATCACCCCCGCCCCCAGGACAGCCCTGGCTATAGGATTGGTCTGTGTTGAGGACATGCTGCACTGGCAAATTTAGGTCCCTCCCAGATTGCACAGGTTGGGCCCACATATACAAAGGAGTATTAGAAAATAAACCCCCCCATTAGTTGCAAAAGTTCAGTAGCTTCCGAAGTATCATACCAAGTCTGTTGCTCCTTGATCATTTCTTTCAGTGACAGGCTGTTCCTCAGAACTGTTCTTGTGTGCTGCTGTGACCCCCCAATATCCCCTCCTGAACCCAAATTCACACAGCTTTGCCTGGTGACCACTCACTCCAGAGTTGGTCCATACCAGTCTCTCATGTGTGATTGGAACCAGGCAGCAAGCGTGCTCTCCCCAGTCATATAGGGATCGGTCCCCCAGCAAGCACCCCAAGTCTCAGTTACCACAACAGGTGCCACTGCTCTCAAGGGACTGGAACCTACTCCAAATCACCACGGCTGCGTTCACACATCAACTGTTATTTCGAAATAAGTTATTTTGAAAAGAGTTTTTTTTCAAAATAAAATCCTTATTTCAAAATAACTTAAATCAAACTAAGAAAACATTGAGTCAAAATAAGGGAAACCCTCAAAGCGAAATAGCATGCCCAGTGTCTGGACATGCTATTTCGCTTCAGGAGAGGGGCAGCATGGGAGGTGTGGCAACATGGCCCCCTGGCAGGGCCATGTTGCCAGCCAATCCTCTGCCACTGGCTATCCCAGCCTGGTCAATTTCACAGCCATGGGGGTATGGGGCTGGAGCTGGCTCCTGAATCCCCTGTGAGGGCAGCCCCCCCCCCGATCCCCGGCGGTGGAGAGAAGCAGCTCCTGCATCCCTCGCGGGGCCAGCCCCTGCTGATCCCCGGTAGTGGGGAGAGCCGGCTCCCACCGCCCCCACGGGGATGGCCCCCACAATCCCATACAGTGGGGCAAGTCAGCTCCCACAACCCCCGTGAGGGTGGCCCCCACCGATCCCAGGCAGCAGGGAGGGTCCCGCATCCCCCAAGAGGGCGGCCCCACCGATCCCGGGTGGCGGTGAGAGCTGGCTTCCGCAACCCCTGCCCCGCGGCAGACACCGATCCCCTGAGGTGGGGAGAGCCTGCTGGGGGATCCATCATCAGGGGTGCTGATTGGCTCCCTAGCCAGGGTGCTAAGGGAGGGTGGGACATCCTCCCAGGGTGCCATGCACCCTGGGAGGGAGTTCAAAGCCACTAATCAAAACAGCCATTATTTTGAAACAACCCTTGCAAAACAGGGCTATTTTTATTAGACGGGAGATTGTATTGTTCCAAAACGATGAGACCTAATTTTGAAATGACAGGGCTCATTATTTCAAAATAAAGAAACGTCGCTTGGACATGTCAACTTTTATTTTGAAACAATGGTTGTTGTTTTAAAATAAAACCCTTGTGCGGACACTGCCCATATGCTCAAGTCCTTCCATTTAACAAAGAAATGGCTCATGCCCAGCCTTCCTTACACCCTGTAAAGATCACACAGCTTTGGATAAAACAGCTACTAGTTTATTGAGCGGAGAATATGGCCAATTATGGCAGCATCACAAGATAAATGAGTCAAGAGAGACTGCAAGGAAATAGAAGGTAAAACATGCACATTAACCTAATATCTCTATGTAGAAGGGGAGAACAGGTACCCGCTGGCCGAGAGGTAAGTGGTTACCAGTACTCCTCTGCTGGCCTGAAGAGGTCCTATGCAAAAGTCCATCCCGGAACCAAAGGGATGGCCCGAGGGATAGGGAGGACTATATAGGGGGATGGACCTGTCAGCCCAGGGGGAGACAGAGAAGGGGGTAGTTGCCGGAGCTGGCAGACCTCCCTCTCCGGGAGCAGCAAGGGGACAACTGACAGCGAGATCTCCCTTCCCGGGACAGGCAAGGGGAGGACCGCTGGCTGGCTGCTCCCCTAGAGATAACTCCTCCAGGTGAGGACCTGGATGAGCTTCCCTCAGCAGAAAGTCTGGAGGAAGAAACCAGGCCTGACACTCATGAAGACCTAGAGCAACTTCCCTCAGTAGCGAGCTGGCTGCCTTGGGCCCCTGCGACCCGAAGGAGCTCCCGTTGGTGGAGGGAGCAGAAGAATTGCCTGTACTGCCACCAGAAGATGATGAGGGGCTGACCGGGATGCCCTGGGGAACTTATCCTGAGGACTGGGAACACAACAAGTAAGGTACCTAAGGGGGAAGTGGCCCAGGGACAGCTGGTGAGTGTACCACTGCTATATGGCATCAGTGTTTCAGCCGGAGCCCACTGACCCAGTGGCATGACACTGCCACTGATAGGCCCCTGGGCTGGAACGCAGTGGAGCAGGTGGGCCTGCGTTCCCCTCCCTTCCCCTGCCATTGTCCAGGCTCCGGTGTGCCTGCCTTACCCCTGCTGGGATTGAAAGCTTGGAATTCTTGCTATTGTATATTTGCCTTACCCTGCTGGAGGGTTGCAGGTCAAAGACTTTTTCTTAGACTCCACCTCATCCTAGTAGGGTTAGAAGACCCCAGATATAGTGGGATTTGGGACAGGTCCCGCTGCAGGCCCAGGAGGCGGGGTAGCTGAGGGTGACCCTGTTTACATTCTACTTAAACTGACCTCATAGTCCAAGTTTACACTCAAGGTGTTCAGTTGTCAGATGTTTGTATAGACAGTCTCTGCCTGAGGGCAGGTGGGGCTCAGTTCCATCCTAAAGTTGTTTCAGGATGGAGATTCCCAGGCAAAAGCCCCAAATCCTTCCAAGTGTCTCTTTTTGTTTCCAAACCCCCTCAACCACTTTCTTGCTGGGCAAAGACAATCTCTTTGTCCAGTCTGAGCCAGGGATCCCAATTAGCATATCTTTGTTACCTCCTCTAGGTCTTTGCTTGCTTGCAGCTTTGGTTGTTTACATGTGACTGGATGTGAGTTTGGTCTGTTTCCCACCCCTCTGTGCCATGCAAAACATGCTACACATCTGTGCCGGTACATGAATGCTGCAGGAAACATGGTACCATAGGAATCATGGGGAATAGGTTATGAGCATCCATAAAGGAACTTTGCATGGCCTAATTGGAGCACAATCATACAATCACAGTGCATAAGAAAATGGAAAATTTAAGCAGCTCATACCCTAGGGCAGCGGTTCCCAACATTTTCCCTGTTGTGGCACACCTTGCTACCTTTAACTAATTTGAGGCACACCATTATATAGTTTCTAAGTGAACTCATGCATATTCATGACCCAATGAGCCAATCCAGAGCTCCTTGAGTAGTTTTGCAAAAAATTTTGTGCCACACCTGCTCAGACCTTACGGCACACCTGTGTGCCATGACACACTTGTTGGGAAACACTGCCTTAGGGGTGCACAGATGTGCATCCCATCGTACTCTCCCACTCCCCCCCCCTTCTTTAATGTTCTCCTGCTGCTAACAGTGAAAAATTCAAAATTTGAAATAACAATGAAACACTGGGTGTATGAACTCTGGGTTTCTTCATTAAGTAGTAAAAATGTATTACTCCTTGGGACCAGAGACTATACCTGAACTCAAAATCCAGGGGTTAATGTAAGGGGGAACATACTGGAGTGCAGTTCTGGGGCCCCCTATTTTTAGGCTGGCAGCATTCTGGAGCCCCTAAAAATAGAGGAAAGCACCAGAACACTGTGTTCTGGGGCCCCACTAAAAATAGCAGAGCAGCTGGAACACAGCGTTCCTGTGGCTCCACTTTAAGCCCTGCTCTGCCTTAAGCCCAGCCAGCAGAGAGCTGCCACAGGCTGGGAGTGTGTGAATCTGCCCCCAGCAGGGTGGAGCAGCTTGTGGCTGGAAGCAGCTTCCAGCCAGTCACCCAGCGTGCAAACAGTGGAGATAAGGGCTTGGGGCGGATGCTCCTCAGGGTTCGTGTGTGTGTGGCTGTGTGTCTCGGGTTGGCTGTGGCTGTATCTGTCTGCCTGGGGGTGGCTGTGTTTGTACGTGTCTGTGTGCGTGTCTGGGGGTGGGTTTTGGGGCAGGGGGTGGGTTCTGGGTACAGGTATTGGGGAACTCACCCATGCTGGGGGGGCACCTGTGCCAGAAGGGGGCCCAGACATGTGGGAGGGTTCCGGGGCCCACCAAATTATGCTTTTACCCCTGTTAAAATCTAGTCTTCAAGTGTAGCAGGATTTTCTCTACAGCTGGTCATAGAAACAAAAAAGATAGTCCTACTAAATATGCAGTTCCATTGAAAATGAAACACTTCATAGTATCAGCTACTATTGCTGAGATATAGTTTAGAAAAAAAAAAAAGGAGGAGAGCTCCCATGGCATCAAAATGTTCCCTTTTCTGCACAAAAAGTTCAGATTTTTAATAACTTTCTTTGAAATAACTTTTCAATTTTTACAGTATACACTTGATTATAAAATAATGAAATATCAAAATTAAACTCAAAATATGTTTAATGATCCAAACAATATTTTCTGTTGTAGAGAATTTCATAATTTTGGCATTTTGCTCCAATTGGGAACTAAGTCATACTTGAAAATCTTTCATGAAGGAGAACCCACAGCTGCAATTTTGACCCTTCCAAGATGAGAGCCAGATATTGGGCTAGCCTGTGCCTGGCTTCTGTGATGGTGCACATGAAGAAGAGTGGGATACAGAAAGGGTTGCTCAAAAAAAAAAATGCCCACAGCTGTACGCCAGCGTGAGTGGAACGCATTGATTGCTGGCTAGAGTAAGGGTGGAAATGGAACCCAGGATCCCACATGGCTTCCAGTGGGAGGGGTGCCACTTTAAGTCACCAGATGGGCCTGTGTAAGGAAGAGATCAATGCAGCATGATGATCGTCAACGTTAATCTCATTGTTTTGAGACACAATCAGAAATTAGACCAATGAAATAAATAAAAAAATGAATCAAGAAATTCAGAAATGAAACCAAGATTTTTCCAAGGCAGCTGGTAACTCTGAGTGCCTAAGCTTTTGGGTGTTTAGCATATAACACCTTGCAAGAAAATGCTGAGTACTCACTTGCTCTCTGAAAATTAGACCTTAGAACATTTCTCAAGTTAGCCATTCAAAATCATGGCTTAATCTTGAAAATCTTGGCCATTATGATGTGTTGATGGGTTTTTTTCAACCATCATTAATTTGATTTTTTTTTCTAATGTCCCCTTTTCTAGCTTTGGCAGTTTTACCTTGCACTGTATTAATACTCTTTCTCCCTATGCTATAGAAAATGGACTAGACATTTCTGGAAGAAACATTTTTTGTATTAGGAAAAAAATTGATTGGAAATGGTCGTAATCTTTATTTCATGCAAAGATACCTGATAAATCACTGGTCATGGAAAGTATAATATGAGAGTCAATCCATTATATATTTTCTAATGGTGCCTCCCCTCCCTCTTCTAAACTAGGTGATATTATTGATTGATAATACCAATAATAATTGATTGGGGAGTTTTACATGCTCTGAATGGGTAAATTGGGGAAGTGTTATCAAACCTCTCCATCCTCATCTGTATAAGAACAAGGAGAAAGAAATTAATTTCTTCCTGGTAATCACTGAAGCATATGTAGATGGTTTCAGCTGATTAATTTTTGCATCTGGTCCCAACATTTCTGCTGCTCCATAGCTTCTCAATTTGGACTCACTGCTGAAACTAATGAGATTTTTCTGTGTTCATGTCTCCTTCTGGGAGTTCCAGGATGGCTTTACTCTCTTTTAGAATTTTGGTTTTCCTGTCTTCACCACATAACTGCTGGTATAATAGATATTTGCAGCTACATCTGCCTCTCCATATAACAAGGGATTCTTTAATTGAGTATTTATATCCAGACTTAAGGCAACTTTAAGCTGGGAAATTCCAGCACTGAATAGCTAGAAACATAAATTTTTGGAGTTTCCCAGTGTGGTGCTAACTCAGCCGCCGTGCTGGAACTAGGAATTTTGATGCCTGGGGTGTCCCCAGAGCAGAATGCGCCCTTAGAACGAGTGATGCCTGAAGCGAGTGGCATGGAACGCACCCTTTGATCAGGCGGCAAAATGAAGTCGCTCCGGGGACCCTGAGGTAAAGCCCCTGTCACCCCGCCCTAATTATGGTTGCAGAGGCTCAGTGGTATAGTAAGGCCCACCAACAGCAGTTCCGGGCCCCAGGGCAGTACAGTGAATGGCCCCCTGGAAAGGGATGGCTTCCACCAGAAGTTTGTACTTATTTATTATGTGCCATGCAGGCTCCTGAGCAGTATCAGCTACCCAGTTTGCTGAGCCCCATAGACTCCCAGGGAGATTACCGCTGATGCACTTGGCAAGCTGAGTAGCAGTTACTGCCTCCACAGACATTCAGGAACCCACATGGTACATAATAATAAGCTTGGCTTGGGGAAGGGACAGGGAGTGTGAGCAGCAGGGTATTCAGGGGAAGGGGGCCTGCATTGGAGAAGAGTGTATTAACCCATTCGCCTTGGCCCTGAGCAATTGCCCATCCCATCCCCTGATCGACAGACTTGTGTATAGTTAAAATACATCAGGCATTTAAAATGGTCTTTACAAAGCTCAGTGCACTCCTCACAGTAAGAGAAGGAGAGTTTGTGAAAGCTCAGCTAGCTTAAAAAGCAGAATGAACCTTTAACGCCTGATCCAGCAAAGTCTTCTGCATGTGATAAACTTCACTCCTATTACTATGTATGTGCCTGAACTTGTACTACTGCATAGGCCTTTTCAGGTTCTGTACTTAGGTGCACCAATTGTATGTGCAGAGAGAGAAGGGTCTTGTGTATACTGCTGATAGCAAATTTGCTGCAGTTTGATGGATCCTTCCAGATCACTCTTATAGTCAGTTAAGATCTGCTATGTCAATCTAGAGATTGACTTAATAAACCCAGCCTCTTAAGTGGCATAGCACTGCTTCATTGTAAAAATTTTTCCCATCAGCACAGTGCAGTGAGGATACTGCACCGAAGGGCACTTAGGAAGTTGCTGGGAGTTGCGCAATCTCATTGCCTGCACTGCCAGTGTGAGTGAAATAATATCAACCACCATGTCTCTAATATCCTGGAACATACAAAGCTACAACACTGCCAAGAGTGTACTGCGTACATTAGTAAAATAGAGAAATTTACATCTGTTGAGTAAAAAAGAAGTCACAAACACTCCATATGTGTAATGCCTGCTAATAACTTTGTGCTTAGCCCCCAGGTGAGCTAGTGCATTACACTACAGCCCCTAGTGTGCTCCCAGCCTGCCCTGGAGTTGGGAGGGTTAACGAGTGGTGGTAAGGCTGTGAGGACTCCCTTGGCAGAATTTTTCTGTGATCAGGGAATTGTTAGCTGTTGTCTTAAGTCAGATCTCAGATTTTGCACCACTGTAACTGTTCAAAAGGGATCAACGATCTGTATTTTGCAACTGAAAACTCTGAGTGCTTGATTTCACAAAGTTAACAATACATTAATCACAATTTGTATGTTCAATTTCCTTAGGCACTTTAAAAAAAAGAGATGAATAAGGAGGTTAATGAAAAACAAGATAAAAACAGAACTGTTTAGCTCTGGGAGAGAATAAACTACCAATTTCACCTTCACAGCTTGTATGTTGCTTTAATTGGAATATTAAAGAATCTACATCTGTTGTGCAGATCATAGGTGCTTAAGACCTGCTTGGTCCTGGAATTAACAAACACAGAATTTAGTGGAGCATGCAGTGCAGTGCACTCATGCTTGTTTGGGCATTTGGGGTGGTGCTGACACAGCTAAGATGCCGGCACGAAAGGGGACTCTATACTTCTGTGAATGCCAAAATAGACTCTGCAATATCTCAGCATGAAAAAACATTTGGAATGGGTTTTGTGTGCCAGCCAGGGCAAGCTGGGGACTGATTAATCCATGATTATGAAACTCCACTGGCTGAAAAAAAACAATCTGTCCTTAGACATATTTTAAAATGTCTCCCCTCAGGGAATCCTGAGTGCCCTTGAACTTTTTGGCAGAAAGGGTGGGCTGCAGCACTGCAGTGTTTGATCTTACCCTTATCATACCCTGAAAATAGTTCGTATCACCACAGATTCCAAGGTGAGAGAGGTCCACTGTGATCACCTAGGTGGACCTCCTGTGCAATACATGCCATACAACTTCCTAACTAATTCCTAGAGAATTTCAATACATGAGGATACAAGGAGCACTACTAGACTCTTATGGCTTCCTTGGTCCCTATAACTTTACTAACCTTCCGAGTCTGAAAACCATAGTCCTATTTTAATGCCAGAAGGAAACATTCTGACCATGTAGTCCAGGGGTGTCAAAGTCACAGCCCAGGGTGGAGCGGCCAGATCTGGCCCACCAAGGGCACCAGTTCAGCCTTGGAGCTGCCTGAGAGAGCTCTCTGCAGCAACAGCAAACAGCAAAGAAGGCTACTGCTGGAAGAGCAGGGCTAAGCCTGCTTGTGACTCGCTCAGTGATCTGAGTAACAGCACGGGGGAACAAAGGAAGAGCTCCAGCGAATCCTGGCTCAGCTCTGCTGTGGTCTGGCAACCAATCAGAGTCTCAGTCACAGCAGGCTAGGGCAGCTCTCAGAGAGCCCCCGCACCCCCCCCAACACACCAACTGTTCACTGTCAGTCAATCAGCATGCTAATTTGATTGACAGCACATTCCATGAACCACAAATAAGAAAGGAAGAATTAGCAGGGGCCCATGGGTGAATGAGCCAATCTAAGGCCAGCCGGGACTGAGCCCAGCCAAAGGCCAGCACGCTGAATGACTGACAATGAGTGGGTGGTGTGGGGAGAGGAAGGAGCCCCGCCTGCCTGTGGCTGTGACTGTGACAGTCTGATTGCCTGCTACTACATGGTAGGGGACGTGGAAAGGGAAGAGGCAAGGGAGTCCAGACGCTGCCCAGCAGAAGAGAGTCTGGGAGCCAGTGCGGGGAAGGGGAACCTCCAGGGTAGGGAAAAGCAAAGTTGTCTGAGCCTAAGGACTTGGGAAGGGGAAAGAGGAGCCCATGCTGCTCTGAATGTTGCAGGGAAAAGCGTTGGGGGGGGTCTGTTCAGCCATATGGCCCTTGTCTGGTGTCCTGCCTTCCAGTGTAGTCCCCCCCACTGAATGATTTTGACAACCCTGACCTCCTGTATAACACAGACCAGAGAATGTCACCCAGCTATTCTTGCATCAAGATCTATAACTTGTACATAAAACAAATCATAACATTTCATCCAAAACAGTCTCCCACTGGAAAAAACTGATGTGACAAAATCAAAATATTTTGCAATGAGGCATTGATCACATCAAAATTTTAGATGATAAGTTTATCAAAACAGTTCAAATTTTACTGTAATCTAGAACAGGGGTCTCAAACACATGGCCTGCAGCCCGCATGCGGCCCCTAAAGCTATTTTCCTTGGCCTGCGACAACACAATTGTTGCTGGCATTTGCAATATTTTTGTATGAAAAGGTTACAGCAGTGCTGCCCTCGGGCTAATGTACTAGTCCTCATGAGGCCCTCTACTTGCCCTCATGCGGCCCTCATGGTGATTTGAGTTTGAGACCCCTGATCTAGAAGGTGTTAATGACTGCCATCAACTACAGACAAAGTTATAATCTGTTGGTGTACTGAGCATCTTTTGTTCAAGCTATATGAAGGAGCAAATAAATGTCCCTTTGTAAAGTGATTGCTGAAACAATAAAAGCCACCATCTAAGGCAACGGCCATGTGAGGAGGCCTGAGCAGAACCTAGTTCAGGGACAGTATGAGGGATTTTTCTTGGACTGATTGCAAATGCAGGTCCTGGAAATCCAGAGGGAGAAAAGTGGCAGGAAAGCAGCTAGAGAGAGAAGGAATTAGCAGACCAAGAAAATAGTGATGAGCATGGCCCTGGGAGAAAGTCAACAGACAGTCTCTCTGACCAGAAAATACTTGCGGCAATGTTGAAATGTCCAGTTTTGAAAGAATGTCTGCTCTGGTTTGGGAAACCTTTTTGTTTAAAACATTTTTAATAATAGACAGTCCAAACAAAATTGAAATATAACATTTAGGTTTTGTCAAAATTAAACAGTTCCAAATGACCTAAAATTATCTTTCCTCATCTCCCCCTTTGATCTTTCCTTTGTAGAGAATTTTGAAATTTGGGGATTTTGCTGCTTTTGAAATGAAACCAAATTTTCAAAAACGTTCATGGAGTGCAGCTTTTGTCCTCCACACATCTGTGGTCAATCATTTATTTCTCATAATCATGTTGAATTAATTATTATGTTTTCAGGTCCAAGTTTATGCTTATAATACGTAAAGTCATTATCTGGGTGGTAATTCTTGGTAAATGCTGATGTTTAGAGATGACTGCTGAACATTTTTTCTTTGAATGCTGTGTAGTATTTACACAGTTATTGTGCCTGCAAGCTATGTATGATGAGGAGTATGGAGGGAATACGTGCTCAAAAGCCAGACATTAGAGTCTACTGCCAACATTTTCAAAGTAAAAGAGCTTAATTAGGTATTTTTATCCATATTTAGGAAGCAAAATTAAGTAACCAGATTTTCAGAATTGTTAATTAAGCACAACTCACAGGGAAGATAAAAATTATAGAAATATAGGCCTGGAAAGGACTTTGAGAAGTCATCTAAGCTGTCCTCCATGCTAAGACAGGAGCAAGTAAGCTTAGAACCCCTGACAGGTGTTTCTCTAACTTGTTCCTAAAAACACACAGTAATGGGGATCCAACCTTCCTTGGTAACCTATTTCAAAACTTCAGTACCTTCATCATCAGAAAATTTTCTCTGAAAGCTAACATAAATCTCCCTTGCTGCAGGGTAAGCCCATTGCTTTTCATCCTCCCTTCAGTGGATATGGAGAACAGCTGTTTTCTGTCTTCTCTATACTAGCCCTTAACATATTTGAAAACTGTTATTAGGAGCTCCCTCAAGTCATTTTTTCCAAAGTATTAACATGCTTAGGTTTATTAAACTTTTGTTGTAGGTCAGGTTTTCTAAACTGTTTGTTTTATTTTATGTTTGCTCTCCTCTGGACTCTCTCCAATTTGTCCACATTTTTTCTTAAATTATATTATACAAAAGTGGACATATTAGGCCACCTGAGGCCTCAGCAGTGCCAAATAGAGCAGAATAATTATCTCCTGTGTTTTACACACTGCAATCCTAGTGATACAGTCAAAAATAGTTTCCTTTTTCTTAACTCAATCACATTATTGCATCATATTCAATTTGTGATCCACTTTCGCTCCAGATCCTTTTCATAGGCATTACAGTTATTCCTTTTTTTTTATATTTATTAGATTGTTTTTGTCTTCCAAAATGGAATGGTTTATGTTTGTTATTAAATTTCATCTTGTTTGCTTCAAACCAATTCTCCAATTTGTCAAAGTCCTTTTGAATTCTAAGGCTGGTCTTCAAAATGCTACCAAGCCCTTCCAGCTTGGTGTCCTCTACAAATTTTATAAGCGTACTCACCATCTATTATCCAAGCCATTAATGAAAATATTGAATGGTAGCAAATAGTAGAGTGTGGCAGCTCATCACCTTTGGAATCGGGTCACTTATCTTGGTGTCTAAATGTTGATGTTTTGGTGTGGTTAGTTAGACAAATTGGAAAAATCTTGCCCCAGAATCTCAGTGAATATGCTTCTCCTAACAATGGTGTAAAATCATCTAAGGACTAAATTCTCTTCTCAGTTGTGCTTCATCTTTGCCTTTCACTCCCTTGCAATAAAGGGTGTTCAAGGTTTATCCCATTTTTCATGTTGACCTTTTCCTTATAAAAGCATATCAAAACTATACCTACTGCATTCTTCTGTCATGCTATCATACTCAGAGTTGAACTTCGTAACCATAGTGTGTGCCAGCAGGGCTTGAAACCTCTTTTGTATGTGCAGCATCTACCACTTGTATTTCATGCAGAATTACAATTCCTTTAAGGTTATGCTGGTGCATGTGTTACATGTTTGGGTAGAGTATGGAATATCATTCAACTTTTTTTTTTGGCTTTCTTTTGTTTTGCTGGCTGTGGTATTGATGTTTTTCCTGTTTGGTTGGTATTTTTACCGTCTGCTGCCTTAATGACTTTTAAGGGAGGAGTGAATGCTTGAGTTGCTTAACTGGTGAAAAGAGTCCTTGCACATTACATAGCAGCATGACTTTGCTTCTTCATGGTTTATGTTGATACTAGGTATAACCCGTCAAAAATGATGGGGGAAATCAAAAGAGAATTTATGAAATACTTATTTATTTTAATTGATTAATAGCTCTTTAATTACAACATTTTTTGGAAAAGTTCTATGGTCAGCTAAGACTTTTCCTTGGCAGTTCATATCCTTCATGTAAACTTTCAGATTGTCATGGTTTCTTCCCTGAGTGAGTGCCACATTTAATTGTCTGAAGAGTAAGTGTGAAATACTGGAAAAACTTGAAAGCATAGCTGAGAGCTTTATAATTTTGATAATTTCCACAGGGGCAGCCATGTCAACAGAGTGAACCATCCCTGGGTTTCACTGGACGTTACTGTCCAATTTTTAAATCCACAGCCATTTCACCTTCATGAATTACAATGAGGTATGCAGGTACAATAAGGTATATATCTATGCCCTGGCAAGAACCCTAGGCCATTGAAATGCCAGAGTTGACTAATCTTCCTAAGGAGTCCTGCGTCACAATGGTCTGTCACATGGTACGCTACACATCACGCATGTATATAGCAAATTAGAAGAGTTGATATCTCCCATCAGCCCTTGTATTATTCTGCCTTCATTTTCACAGGGGGGAAAAAAAAATCAAATCACAACCTACCTACAGCCATTTGACTGAAGATTAGGGGCAGTTAAACTGTGATTCAGAGTGCACTTTTTTTTCCCCCTTGAACTTCATTCAACTGTTTTTTTCTAAGAATAAAGTTCTGAAACTGTTTTCCCTGTGCTAAACTGTTAATCAGCCCTGCAATCTTTCATAATAGAGGGGAAAAATAGCTTAGAACTGCAGCTTTCCATCAACAAAACTCAGATTAATCAGCAGTACATTTAGCTTATAATAAATGGTAAATTTAGTTGAGTTGTAGTTAGTCTCTTTTATCTGCAGTGTTCCATTATGGAAATGGAATTAACCTGAATAAAATGCAAGCATCACAATCCCTGCATTTTAAAAGTGCAATTAATGCTTAAAATATGCCTCATAACAACATTTTTCTACTGTGCACCCACGATTAATGTGACTATAAATGTGGTGAAAATAAATACCGGCTGAAGTTCCAAAAGCATTTAAACTACCCTTTATTAGTTTTGAAGCTGCAATCATATTAGTGTATGTGACTTCATGTATTGTTTGTGGATTTGAACTGCCATCAATCAATCATGGTTAATCTCAGCTGGAAAAGATTATAGTTGCCACTCTTAAGCATTGACAGCAAAAGTTGCATTTCATGGTTTTCTAAATTGAGAAGTCCCCTGTTTTGAAATCTGTAACATGCTGACTTAAGGTACAATCAGTATGCATGGAATGTGCATGAGAGGAGGAACATCTCTGCACATATTGTTTAGAATATATTTTTTTCTATGTAATGGTTTCTTTGTAATAGGTCAGTTTAAGAACCCAGGATGGTTTTTCAAGTTAGTATCACATCAATTGAGGGTTTTGTTTGTTTGTTTTCTTCTAGCTTCTAAGGTGGAAGATCTGGAGGTAACATTTTCTTCATGTAATACTAGTGTAATGTAATCTTAGTCATCTTCAGATAATACCCTTTTTAAGATGCAAATTTCTGAAATTACTTTTATTCAGAGGAGAATAAAATTGTCATTATTGTTCCGTGGGCTGCTACAAAGTCAACTGATGTTGGTTTCAAAGAAAGGTTCCCATTGACGGTGATAAGCATTGGATTCAATTCCCAGTGAAGTAATAGACATTATATTCACTATAATTAACAGCTTGCTAAAATGGCTAGGAATTTCAGAAGACTAAGGCAAAGACGCCCTTAAATCTCTTGGACATTCACAGAACATCTACCCTCAGTTTAAAGTGATTTGAGGCACTGTCAGTCTAGCAGCTACTCAGTGTTGTGCTACACCAAATCTCTTAAAGGTACTCTATGACTCAGTGCTGAAGGTGAGTGTTGAACTTCTTTAGCTCCTTCGTCTTCTGAGTGGATCACAGGTAAATTTTTAGATGGGGCTTACTCTTGTAAAATATTAAACTCCTTTGACCTTAATCCAGAGGAACCCATGGATCCAATGCCAACTGAAGTCAATGGGGTGGTTCACATAGGCTATGGCTACACTGGTAGTTAGTTCAAATTAAGTAGGCTTAATTTGAACTGACATTACCTGTCTACATCAGGCTTTCATTAGTTTGAACAAAGGAAGTCCTTAGTTCAAACTAATGAATGTTGATTTTGAATTAGTAACTACCACTGGTTAGTTCGAACTAAGCACCTAGTTCAAACATTATTTCAAACTAAGTAAGGTGGAGACCAGGACTAACCCTTAGTTCAAACTTAATAAGTTCGAACAAAGGGAAGTTAGTTCAAACTAAAAATGTGGACTAGTTCAAATTAACATTAAGTTAGAACTAGTCCACGTTGTTAATTTGAACTAATAAGTTTGAGGTTATTTCGAATTAACCTTGAACTTATTAGTTTGAACTAACAAGTTCAAACTAACTTTTCCTAATGTAGACATAGCCATTGGAAGTCAAGCAGATGCTTAGGAGGTTTGCTGGATTGGAGTCAGGGTTAGAGCTTCATGACTAAAGGATTTTTCATTTCATTGGGGATTCCTAATAATAAAGCATAATAATTACTTTTGAGTCAAATGAAACATTGTGCTTGACCCTGAATAGAATCAGTCATTTTGATTTTGAGGGTGTTGTTCTTCTTTCTGTTTTTCAAACAAAATCAAAGATAACTTTGAAACAAAAATATCATTTCAAGTTGAAAAGTGAAAATATTTCATTTTGAAGAATGTTGAAACAAACTGCTTGCACCTTTTTGGGGGATTTTTGTTAGGTTTTCTCAATTGAAACAATATACTAAAATCAACACAAATTAGCAAAAGGCTTGGCCCCTACAAATCTTTCTTTCTTTCTTTCTTTCTTTCTTTCTTTCTTTCTTTCTTTCTTTCTTTCTTAAGAAAAGGCTTAAAAATAAATATTTTTGGTTGAAAAAATTTGCCCAGCTCTAATCTGGGTGATCAGTGCTTTAGGGAATCATGATCATGATCACCTGAACACAAATCCATTTAAAAAGCCTTCCCTGTACCATGGTTTTAACTGTAGAAATACCAGACTGTAGATCACATTTCTCAGAGCCAACATGACTTACAAAAATGCATGATGGTAAAAATGCATGTTTTCTTTTTTCCTCTGTCTCGCTCTCTCTCTTAAGCAAAGGAGAAGATTTCATGCTGCTTACTGTTATTGAAAATATGGTATTGGAACAACAAGAATTTGTTCTACTAACAGAAGAAAATATTATTAGAGATTGAAATTGAAACCCACCATTAATTCAGTGTTTGGCTTTGTTCTTTCCTTTTACCCCTGACTGTTCCAAAACAGCTTTCAGAGTACAATTTGAGATGAGGGACTCCATGAGCAGTATTTCAGCCCTGTTTTGAAGCGATAGGATGAGTTATTCCCACTACTAAAAATATCAGTCATTACAGCAAACAAAGAAAATAGTGTATTGAAGAAAAGGTTAAAAAAATTCCGCATAGTTCCATGTTTGATTTACTGTTTTCCACCCAAATTGCTATAACTTCCAGTGTTTAGAATCACAATTGACTCAGAGCAACAACAGATTTCTCTGTTGGCTAATAAGATGGGATTTACAGAGAACAGGAGGAAGTGTTTTCCTTCTTTTGCAGCTACAGCTTTCGCAGCTACAGCTTTCTATCATTAGTCCTGTGCCAGCTAATTGAGCCACCAAATGGTCTTGTGTGCTGGTTATATCTGTTTTTGTTATACATTTAGCTCTAAGAAAAATCGGTGACTACAGGGTAGGCTTTTGTGAAGGTGTTCTGAAGAGTCCAGCTCTCAGGGTTTGAAAGAACATTGGTTATGTCCACACGTCTCTTTTATTTTGAAAGAACACTGGTTATTTTGAAATAAAAGAGATTAGGTCCACATGACGTATTCTTATTTTAAAATGACAGGCTCTGTCATTTCAAAATAAGAGCCGTCATTTCAAAATAGCTTAAACCTCCTTGAAATCTAAATGGCTGTTATTTTGAAATGGATATTTCAAAATAATCCCGTTTGGATGTATTTTGAAATAACCATTATTTCAAAATAACACTTTTGCCCTTCTCCTTCCCAGGTTGCCTTCCTTTTAGCCTATATTGGGTGGGGGCATGGCCCAGGGAAGTGGCCATGTCGCCACACCTCCCATGGTGCCGCTCTCCTAAAGTGAAATAGCAAGTCCTGTGTTTGGACATGCTATTTCGCTTTGAGCTTTTCCCTTAATTCGAATTAACTTATTTTGAAATAAGGACTTTATTTCAACATAATTCATTTCAAAATAACTTATTTCAAAATAACAATGTATGTGTGGTCATAGCCATTTTGTACTGTATTGGATAATGTTGGCCAGTGCCCTCTAATATATGGAAAGTCAAGAATATATCAACCTTTTTTGGCTTGCTCATTAAAGACCAGATAATGTACTATCAAACTCAGTGGGAATTCTAATAATGAGTTCAATGAAAACAGGATCAAGCCCAAAAGAGGATATATGATACATACATTTTAAGGCCAGAGGGGATCTTTATCTGCCCTTTAGCAGGACACATGCCATAAACCCACATAAATCTGCAGATTTTGGCAATTCTTCTTTTTTGGAAGGTTATGCAAATATTATTGCTTTTGTATTAAAAAAAAAAAAACCCTGTGACTGTGAATTTTTGGGTTTGTACAGTGATTTGTTTATTTATTTATTCTGTTGTCTGCTTACCAGTGCAATAACTAAGAGAGATTTTCCCTGAACTTACATGTCAGTGGAAAGCTGTGTTTTTTGGAAATGAATTCTTCCTGGTTTCTGTGCGCACAGAAGAGCTGATGGATGTTGTAGTCTGTATGGATACTATGTGGATCTCTTATTATGATGCAACAACAGATCTAATAGCTTTCCACCTTCTCCTTTCTATGTTATGCATATTTCTCTTTGTAGTGATTATATTAAATTAGTGGAAGAAATGTATGAAGGGCCCTGAGAATTGTCACATAAAATTTAATTTTAATTTAATTTAATTTGATTGCATGCATATAGTGTTGTCTAAGTGAGGTGGAATTGCAAACAGCATTGAGGACAAAGAAATATCAGAGCCTTGGAGGAACTGAAAATTCAGGCAGAAGAGCAACATTATTCCATGGAAGGGGGGAAGATATAAAAAAATGCAGTAACGTTGGCAGAGACCTAGAGCAGTTATCAAACAGCAATTGAGGAAAAGTGATGTGGTCGTAAAGGGGGTCAATGCAAAAAGACCATATCATGAAACAAGGAGGTAACAACTTTCTTTGTATGCCCTTGAAGTAATTTACAGACTAACAGATTTATTTTTCACCTGAGCTTTCGTGGGAGAAAATCCCACTTCGTCACATGCTTCAAAGATGGGTGAACTTACAGAATGGAACTGCACTTAAGTTATTTATAATCTGCCCACCACCATGGTATCAAAGCATGGCACTGTGGTAAGAGAAGGATATTAATAAATTAGAGGAATGCTAGAGAACATTGGAACAAGTAATCCAGGGTCAGAAGGGATTGATACACAAGGAGACAGTAAACAAACTAAGTATGCTGAGCTTGACCAAAAGTCAGTGCAGTGGTGGAGGTTGAACCATGGAGAATTGACTCTGAAGATCCTTGAATGGTATAAGTTGCAATGAGAGGGAGAGACCATTAAGCTTCATATGAGGGGCTATGAACAGGAGTAACTGGAGAGAACTAATAAATGGTAAATACAGGTCAGGTATCAGGAAAATCTTCCGGATAGTAAGAGTTGTAAGACTGTGGAATCAACAGCTTCCTAAAGTGAATGCTTGAGAACTGCTGGTTTGAGACATTTAAAACAAGAATGCACAGCATTGTAAAATATGCTGTAGGGAACAATCCTACATTTATCTTCATGCATGTAGTGACTAACTCAATTGTTCCATCCTACATCTAACTCATTGTGTTACCTAACTTTGGAAGGAAAACTATCTAGAGAAGAGCCACTTCTTGCTTGCTTGCTTGCTTTCTTTCTTTCTATGTGCTATTTCCCAGTTTTTGAATCTTAACAACTGCTTTGATTTGCTGTTACAGTGTGACCTGACCCCATGTCTTACACTTTCGCGAATTTATTTTCCTCCCATTCTGTAAGTTCCCCCATCTTCAAACCATCTGATGAAATGGGATTTTCTCTCATGAAAGCCCATGCAATAAATAAATTTGTTAGTCTTAAAAAGTGCCACAAGACTCCTTGTTTGTTTTCCAACAATATCAGGGGGGTCAGGCTGAGAAGGGGAGAGAAACACACAGGGCTGTCCTGAGAAAGGGAGACCCATGGGTCAGGCTGAGAAGGGCAAGGTGGGGAGACACATGACTGGAGAAGGGAGAGAGATACCTGGGGTTGGGCTGGAGAAGGACAAGGGAAGAGACAGGCAGGGTTCGGCTGGAGAAGGACAAGAGGAGAGACACACAGGGTTGCACTGGAGAAGGGGAGAGAGACATGCAGGGTCTCACTGGAGAAGGAGAGAGACATGAAGAGTCACGCTGGAGAAGGGCAAAGGGAGAGACAGGCAGGGTCGGGCTGGAGAAGGGGACAGACATGCAGGGTCAAGCTGAGAAATGGGAGACACACAGAGTTGGGCTGAAAGGAGGAAAGATGAAGGGTTGGCTGAGAAGGGGAGACAAGTGAGGTCAGGCTGAGAGGGGGAGAGATACGGGGTTGGGCTGAGAGGGGGGAAGATGCCAGATCAGGTCAGGGGAAGGCAACATGGGCTGTAGTGCTAGGATGCAGGGCTGGGACTAAGACATGGGGGGTTTTGATGTGTTCCACATAGCTGGGAACACTCCTAACTGTGCTGTGCCTTCTCTCCAGCTCCCATACCTATATTACAGATAGCTATGAGGTCAATTAAATCGACTTAACCCAGCTCCCGGGCTACGTTGACTTAACTGCTATGTCGATTTTACAAGTGAAAGCTATTAAGTCAACTTAAGCAAATGGCTTAAGTCACCTTAATACCTTATCAATGTGACCAGGGTTTTGTTTAAGTTGACTTAAGGAGCTTTAAGTCACTTAAACCCATAGTGACTGTAGACATACCCTCTGGCATCATTGAGGGTTCTGGTAGAACCCTCAATGAGGGGCCCATATGACAGCAGATAAACAGTTTCAGTCTACTGGTCCTGCTAATCCCCTCCAAGATTACATTAAAATTGAAGCTCCTGAGGCTTGGGGAAGAGGGGTTGGTAACTCTGGTCATGCAAACTGTCAGTTTAAGCCATGGATTTTCATGGAGAGTGGTTGACAGGTCACTTTATAGACTGGAACCAAAACCTGTTTATTAAAAAAAATGTACTATAGTTTGAAATCTAGTTGAAAAATCAGTTGGATACAGCAGACACCCTAAGCTAATTGTCAAATGTCTTAACTTTTAAAAATTAGCTCTAATATTTTGATTAAATGGTAGTATATGCAATAGACGGGCAACAACAACAAATGTCATAAGAAATATAGAGAAGGCATAAGTTGGTTCTAGAAGTTCACCCTTTGATAAGTCAAACATTTCTGAAAGTAAAGTTCCCCTGGCAGTCCAATGCTGCACTCTTTATTTGATCTAAATTCCAGCAATGATCAGCAGTAGGTCAACATGAATTAGGAAGGCAGGATCAGATTCATTTTAAGTTCTCTTAACAGCTAGAGAGCTTTCTGGATAGGTTTGTATATGCTGCTTAGAATTGTAACATGTTCTACCCTTCAGTCCTCAGAAATCACTTTTGGTCTCCTCCGGATGAGATATGGCAGTGCTCTTCTCTAGAACAAGTTTTATCTTAGCAACGTCGTATAAAGTGTTTACAATAGACTGTCCATTATTTACATATCACCCACAAAGGGTGCTTTTTTGAGCAGTTGGTGTGAGTCACACAGCAGAATATAAGTAAGTGGGTTTCTTACTACCACTCCTGTCCTCCTTTTTGATGGTTGGATGCTATCTCATGCTCTGTTCAGTCTGTAGATACCTACATTATCAAAGCAAAAAGAGAAGCTACTGTGATTTACAAGACAATCCAAATATTAATATTAAATGTTTAAGCAATAGGGCAAATATGTCGCCATTTTTAAAGGTGCAAATTTGATTGTATTGTATTCAGGGCTTTATAGGGACTTTGGATTTTTCTTTCATTACAACATGTGATTTGACCTCATCTGCCTATAGATGCTGTTCCCCAGTGTTTGAATCTTTACAACTGCTTTGATTTGCTTTTGCAGTGTGACCTGTTCCCATGACTTGTACTTGCCTGCATTTATTTCCTCCCATTCTCTAAGTTCCCCCATTTTCAAAGCATCTGATCAAGTGGTGTTTTCCCCCACGAAATCTCATGCAATATATACATTTGTTAGTCTTTAAGTGCCACAGGACTCCTTGTTTGTTTTATTGAACTAGATTAACATGGCTGCCCCTTTGGAAAATTTTTACTGAGGCATTCTAAAGCTAAGACAGTACATGGCCCAAGGAAAATCTTAATCACTTTCTTTACCTTTGTTAGCCATGGCTTCATGACTTCTGCTATGAATGAGGTTACAGAAACCACATCTGACATTACTCATGGAATAACATATGCCTCTCTGTACTTGTGTGTTTTACACTCATTTGTAAGAATGCTACAGGATATATAGCGAATGAAATCTATGGCTTAGAAGAACCTGGACCAGTGCTCTGCACTGTGTCATTCTGGAACATCACAGAAATAACCTGCCCCTTTGAAAGCACAGGCATATTTGGCATACAGAGAACATGCTTTTAAAGTTATTGGCTTTGCAAAGAGTCTGTTACTTTCAATGATATCTTCTGTCATAAAAATAAAGAATTCCACTGGGAGTAATGAGGTCTTCCAAAACAAGGAACTTACCCACTTTGGTAGAGCCATGTAACTATTAGGCTTCTGTTTTCTCTTTAATGCATCTGTAAGTTTGTAAAACAAACAAGGAGGGTGGTGGCACTTTTAAAGACTTGCAGATTTATTTATCGCATGAGTTTTAATGGGAGAAAAGCCCACTTTATCAGATGCAGGAAAATTTTAAAAAAGTGTAAGGAAGTAAGTGAAGCAATGAAGTAAGTCATTATCCCTCCACCATACCCGGCCCCTATTTTGAAGCATCTGATGAAGTGGGATCTCTCCCACAAAAGCTCATTCAATAAATGCATTTGTTAGTCTTTAAGTGCCACAGGACTCCTTGCTAGTTTTGCTGAAGTAGACTAACAGAGCTACTACCCCTCTGGAACCTGTTAACATCTAAGTTTCTAGGGAGCTGCATTCTGAAGGAGGTATCTTCCACTCTGTGTTCAGTTCAGATGTTCTGGCATGGTGCATCTCTTCACTAGTACTATAGGATGGAAGCAATTCAAACTGGTGGCATAGGGTTGCTCCATACACATGGAAATTTCAACACATACCAGTACTGGGGAAGCATCTTAACACTCTTTCCTTCAAATATACAGGGACTAGTTCGTCATCTGATGTAAATTAGCATAGCTCATTGAAGTAAATCAAGCTACCCTGATCTACTGCAGATAAGCTTCTATTATATGTTACATGTGTAAAAATTAACTAGGCATAAGAGACATGTGTGTTTAATCTTCCAATCCAGCACTTTATATACAATTTTAAATTTGACATACAGATCAGATGTGAAGGGTCTGTCTATACTGTAAGGTAAGGCTAGGATTCACACAACTCAAGTGAGCACACCCTCAGTTCGTGCACCTAATCCTTGAGCATCTACACTCATTTGTACCCCCAGGTTTGGAATTGGTCAACCCCGGTTCCCAACCTGACTCTTCCACACTTTTGGAGCATTATGAAGCCTTGAGTCTAATCACCTGTATCCCAGACTCCCTAGCAGCCTCCCCATATGTGGCTGCCCTTTGTTGTCCAGTGAACAGAGAAAATTGACCCATGGAATTGTGGGATACTTTGCCACACCTCCCCGAGGGGCTGCTTCTGTACTGTGAAGCAATAGGGCTTGAACCTTGTGTCTAAGCTGATGCAGATTTGTGTTCTTCATGCCCATAGGATGCTGGGGCTGGGGCTGTAAGTCCTGAGTTAGTATGATTTGTGCATAGGTGGAAGGGGCTCAGGCTTGTATTCAGAGCTCGGCTTACATTGCATGATAGACACAGTCAGGTAGTATAATGGAGAAGACACTAGAAGCTTGGTGAAAGAACTACATGACAAACATTCGGTGCTCCTATTCATCTAATGTGATCTTGGCATTCAAGAATCCATACAGACAATTACTCAGAACGCTTGTTGTTGATTTCTCCACTGTAATACAATGGAACTGGAGAGTTGTATGATGTTCTGTGACTTTCAGTCTCAGGGGAAAATGAATAATCATGAAAACATTAAGGTCATGTTAAAGTAGTGACACAAACTGATAAAAGGTAAGAAATTCAAGGCTGATCCATCATTTTTAACTGATGCTGCTGCATGAAGAAAGCTGTAATACGTGAGCTGGAAATTATTGACCAGCCTTATGTTCACAAGCTCATTAGTGGGTTTCTAAAAATATTTTTATTTCCTTACTCCTGCTGATTGTTGAAACCATGAATGGTGAAAAATTCTTTAAAATGTCTTTTTTCTCTATGAATTCCATTTATTTCCCCCACTGCAGTTAACTTCAACAAACAAACTAGACTGCACAACTTCATTGTTGCTTCTAATTAGATTCAGGTTTTTGTTGGTTTGTTTGTTTGTTTCATATATTCCTGGCAAACAACAATAACTCCCTGTAGGCTATAATTGTTCAGACCCTAACTCTCAATAGGCTCCTATGATAGTGCTGCCTTTAGAAACTTAAGAGATTCATGATGCAGATTCCTATATAAGATTTTCTCCTTAATTATCACTTGTAAATTTTATTCCCTGCAAAAATGTGAGACTGGATCGAACCAAACAAAATCAAGTTTTCTTTTTGATTACAACATGAAAGTGTTCTAATAATGTTGATGAAGACTTTTTTACTCACCTGGAGAGCAAAAGCTTTTTTATGCAAAATACTTGTAGTTTTATTTACTTTTTTATTCCAGAATAGTAACCAATTTACTCTTTGCTCTATAAATCTTTTCTCATGTCTCACTGAGCTTTTAACGGCTTCCACAGCTTCTTCCAAATGCAATTTAAAAGATAGTATATCTTGACCCAAAGCTTTCAGATTGATCTGATTCTTTGTGAATATTTACAGTCCCTGAGAACAGGCATAGTTTTCTGAGGTAGGTTAGTGTAAAGATTTTGAAAGACTGATGAGATTGACATTATTCTAAAAAGCTTTAAAGAGTTTTGTTCTTGTTGTCGTCTTTTGTTACCAGGAACTAGATATTTTAAATAATCTTGCAAGATCTGCATATTTTTTCTCCCTACACCACTGTTTTGCAGAATGAACATGTGCTTTTAAAAGACTCCCACAATAAAATTAGATTTGTGGTTACACTGCAAACAAAGAAACCTCTGAGATATATCAGAACTGTGGATTTCAGTGTTGCCAGCTACAAGAGTTATGACTCAGCTCCCACCCCCAAAATAATGGGAAGAGCTTAAAGATCATCATTCTTCCCCCTCCCCATTCTTTCTAATTTTCCGTCTTGTCTGAGTCTTAACAGTGCATGAAGCTCCTGTTTTCAAGCTTGTCTCTGCAGGCATGCAGGCTAAAAGGGTTACTCTTTCATCATGAAAACTGAGGTTCTGATATATTCAGATGACTCCCATAGAAGGGGCCCTATGACAATCATTAATGATTAGAAAACTCACAATATGGGTTCCTGATGTAGAATTACTAAGTTACGGATGACTAAATACTACAACTGCAAAAGAATGAGTATGTTGCCTCATGTATCACTCTGAATGACTAGGAACTAAGTTCCAAAGGAGCGGCTGGGCTGGTCTAGTTCAGTAAAACAAACAAGGAGTTTGATGGCACTTAAAAGACTAATTAGTTTATTTATCATATGAGCGTTCATGGGAGAAAATCCCACATTTTCTCCCGTGAAAGCTCATGTGATAAATTAATTTGTTAGTCTTTTAAGTGCCACCAGACTCTTCGCATGAACCAAGTGTAGGTTGAAAAGGAAGTTCTCAGTAGGAGCCTTTTGATGTATTTTGGTGCCTGTTGTGGTGGAGTTTTTGACATTGGGTTTTTTTTGGTTGTTTTTTTTTGTCATATGGATAACACCTGTGGACTGGAAACCAGCTTGAGTCCACCATGCTACTTTAGATTGGCCATCAGTAAATATTGGGTAGTAACAATTTTCAGTCACTAGACAGCTAGAGTGAATAAATACAAATTAGTGATATAGGGGAGAGAATTTTATTATAGACATTAAGTTATATTTGAAGCATTTCAGAGCAGGGACCTATCTTCCTGTATATCTGCAAAATGCTGAATATGATGCAGCCTGAATGGGCCCTTCTCATGCCACCCTCACGTAAAAGAACAGTAGTAAAGATACATAGCAGTCAACTCACCTATCCTACCCTCACACCACTGAGGCTTCATTGGTTATAAATCAGGATAAAATCATATTTTGGTATCCTTTTTCCCAGGAAAAATTATTTAAATATTGTTTCTGTGCTATGGATGATTATAAGACCAGGCATTAAAACTTTGGTTTGATTTCATTGAGCAGGGTGTTTCTACAGCAATTTTCTTAAAGGTGTTAACATAGAAATGACTGAAGATAAGCACTGAAATTAATACAAGTGGAAATTCGCAGCTGTTTTTGCTTGTCTGTATTAGTTGGTAAATCAAGGAATGAAGAATATCTTTGCCAGCTAGAAGTTAGAATTGGTGGGTGCATGCTTTAAATCTGGTGGAACAAAAATTTTGAAAACATTCTCAGGAAGAACCTCAGTCTATACAAATTAATGGATTTGGTTCCTGTTTTTCTTGCTATTGCATTCCCACAATCAGAACCATAACACGGTGCTTTGCTGCTCGGGGCGCGTTCCAACCGGAGTGCGCCCCTTCCCCTTAGTGGCGCTTAGAGCCGGCGCCACAAAGCCGCCCCTTTTGTAGAGTGGCTCCACTGAGCCGCTCTGGGCCGCCCGGGGCTTTGCCCTGTCAACCCCGCTGTAGTTACAGCTCTGCTCACAATATATGCATTTTTAAACAAGAGATGGTAGTAAAAACATTTCTTGTTTTTCAGTAAACAAGTAATTTTTTAAAATCCCAGAGAAATCTAGAAGGATATCTCTTGGGAAAGTAAGTGCTCTTTTACTTGCTTGATTTGTTAGATGAGGGTCGGAGAAGTACTGCATACCTGTGAATTTGAGCTGAGGTGAAATATTGTTTGCTTTTAAAGCTGGTAGAAAGGTCATTTTGTATAATTAGCAGACACAGAGTAAGAGGCTCAGTATGATGTTTAGTATTAAATGCACTTAAGAGCATGAATCAAAATAAAAAGTGGGAACAGCCCCAGTTTCATCACTGTCTTTCTACTACTGAACTCCATTGAATTTTTTAATGTTACATGATTCCAGGATTTCATCATACCTTTTGCACATCTCTTCCATTTTCTCCTTGCCTGCTCTGTTGTTTATTAACATTATTTTAACTTTACAGTCATAATATAACAATGGAAAGTCTTGTAGGCTATGTGGTATTCACGTCAACTCTCTGAGTAAAGTTAAACACAAGCGTTTGCAAGATTAGGGCCATCATGTGTCAGGTTATTGCTGTGAATATGGTTGAATATAGGAGCATAGTAATGAGGCATGTACTTTATAGATTTATATTAAGCCTCAATCCAGCAAAGATTTTACATCCCAGTGTAGGCAGACTCTGAATAAGCAGAGCCCTGCAAATCTACAGCTGTCTGCTTTATATCTTCGGACCATGTTTTGTGGATAATGGATCAGATGCATATCTCAAAGGCAAGGAAACAGCTCTCTGCAGCTTATAGCCTTTGATGTTGTTTCCCTGCCTTTGAGATTCAGGGTAGGGTGCTTTCCCCTGAACAGCTGATGAGTGGCCCAGAGTTGTGGAGACATGCAGTTGCAGATGACCTAGAAAATAGAGGCTGCAGAGGGCCACTCAGATGTTGGTTGATTCTGGCAGATGATGCTCCACATTTCTGTAGCTGCACAGGGCTTTAGGAATGAGTTCTCCTCTATCACTGAGTGACAGACTAAGGGAGAAGACTTCAGAGGCAGACTACAATAGTATAAAGAGACCTAATCTGCCTAGGTGCACAGCAGAGGTAACAGCTCTGCCCAATGGATCCATTTTGTCTGCCATTGGATTACAAATCCCTTTAGAATTGGAGTGCAAGCGAAACAGAATGTCATTATTCTGATTGTGTGAGTACAAGGCACCAGGACTCTGCTTAGCTCGCCCTGATGGGGCAGTTAATTTCACTCTCTGCCACCGTTCACTCTGCTGCCACATTGTGAGGTTCCACCACCTCTGCAGGTGGTAAGGAACAACATAGCAGGCTACAGCCTCTTTCACTATGACACTGTCCCATGCAAGGTCTGAGGCTCAGCAGCTAGATGTGGTTATCAGTGATTTCAGCTCTAGAAGCATCACCAAGAGGCTTAGTTGAGCCTACTGAGCTCTTTGGAGAGAAGGCAGGTCAATTGGTCTCTAAGGCTGTGTTCACACGGCACTTTTGTTTCGAAACAACCTCGTTGTTTCGAAACAACAAAA
>ML681995.1:24357571-24507650 GCA_007922195.1 Podocnemis expansa
GGCGGGGGGGCTGAGCCACCCCGCAGCGGCTCACCCCCTGCTGGTGCCTGCAGCCCCCTTTCTGGGGCTGCAGGGTGAGCCAGCAGCGGCTCATCCCCAGGGGTAACGAAATAGCATGTTCACACAGTGAACTTGCTATTTCGTTTCCCGCTTTTTTTCTTATTTCGAATTAACATTTTGTTAATTCGAAATAAGATATTTCGAAATAAGGTGTTGTTTCGAAACAATTTGTTTCGACACAACTTGTTTCGAAATAACCCTGTGCGTGTGAACACAGCCTAAGACTCTTTAGACAAAGGCCTCCCCAGCAGGTACTGATACCTATTTTTATCCTATCTCTTTCACTGGGATTTGGCATCACAGACTGGCAGCAACTGTGACCTAGTTGCAGAGATGGCAGCAGCTACTAAAGCATTGCTCAATGCCTAACTTACTTGCCCCTTGGGCAGGAAGTGAACTCATGTGAATGCACATCTGAAGCCTGGGCCTTGCTGACCAAGGACAGCAGCTGTGAGTGGTGTGCATTGGAAGAGGGAAATGGCACATTCAAGGCATATGTATTGGAATTGCAAACTGTGAAGTGAGGCAAAGGACACTGCCCCATGTGTTCTGGAGGGGGTGTTTGCTCATGGGTATATGCTTTGAATCATGGCTGTGGTGTTTTCCCAAATGAATACTGGATTCCTTCTCTCTTTTATTAAAACTTCTTTTGTTATAAACAGGCTCTGTGCTTTCATTAGGGAAATAGCCCCTTGTAGCTGCATTTGGGTGATGGGCCCAGCCAGTTCTGTGTTTTATTGTTAAGAAGTACCATGAGATGTTGAATCTGACCCTTGCTGCTGCCATCTCCACCTGAAAGAAGAGTTACATTTTTTAGGTGGGTGTACTCCTTTGAATCTCCAAACTTTTTAACTTCATGATTCTATTCCCTGCAAATAGTGTCTGAAGCTATCTATACATCCAGTTGAAGACAGAGATAACTCTGTTTCTGATAGCTATGAGACTTAGATGTATAATGACATAAATAAGTGTTTCTTTTTCAGTTTAGAGGTAACACTCTATCGGTGAGTTTTTATTCTGCTTTCAGGATGCCAAATGAAATTCCAATAGCAGTGATCAGGAAAGAGCAGTTTCTGGAGATTTGCAATCAGTTTAGACAAAGGTGATTCAGCCCAAAGAGCAGCACAGAGCTTGTTAGGTTTTTTACCTATGTTTCAATGAAGCAAGCTCTTCACTGGGTTTTGAAAATGTATTAGAATTTTGCAAGAAGTGAAAATATTGACTGTAAACCCTGATCCTGATCACTCTGTCAGGAATTCTCCTAAAAATAAGTTTATTATTTTCTTTAAAAATTCTAAAGTTCAAAGGTTTTCTAGATTGACAGAAACTAGAAGGGAAAAGTTTAAAATTAAGGGGCTTGTTTTTTTTTTTTGTTTTTTTTTGTAAAATATCCTGGAGCTGTTCTTATCATCAGTGTTAGATTGATTCTAAATGAACTCTAGCATTGAACTATCCAATCATACACCACAAATATTTGACATCGCCATTGGGTTGATACGATGCAAAAATGACATTGATACTTGGTGAAATATTTAAGCACACAAACAATTCTTCATTTTGCAGTGTTGTCTGAGGATCATCTCTTCGGCAGTATTTTATTTTTAAGCTGCTCTAAGATATAATAGATATTCATAGCATGAAGATGCTGTTGCACTGCAAGTCCTTTGGATTATCTTATTGTCTGGATGTTAGTGAGCAGAATTGTCTCGTGTCTGACCACAAATTATTTAACAGGAAATTTGTATGCTAAGCTGAGGCCAAAATGTTATATTTGGAATAATGACTTGTTAATACTCTTAAATATATTCTTCAAGTTCATGCATCTGACACAGAGCGACAAGTCTTTTGAAGGATGCAGGAATTTTTCCCCTCTGTGTTCTTTACAGAAAAACAACACTCATGGAAGATTCTGGAACTCCATCATATTTAAATTTAATGCTGTAAAACTTTTTAAATTCACAGGAAGACAATTACAAACTAATTGGGGGGAAAAAACCACACATTGTTGTACAATGCAATTTATGGAAATAGTTATCAATTGATTACTTTGAAATTGACTACCTTCCTAAAATAGAAATGGTCTCTTACCTCTGCTTTCTCTCCTATGCTAGCAGTGATTTCATTTCATACTTTCAAGCTCACAGTACCACGTGCTGCAACCTACTAGGCATTAGGGGGTTCATATGCAGGTGTTGGCAACAGCTCACCAATGCCAACTAATTTTAGCAGAAGACTTGAATTCCCATGAAAGTGCTACAGACACAATTTTCCATTTTCTTCACCAGAGTTGTCACCATATGCAACAATTTGTTAGTGTCTCAGATAGGGGGAAGCATTAGAACTGACATCCTGAATTTACTGAGGCTTTTGATACAGCCCTATATGATAGTCTCATAAACTAGGAAATGTAGTTTAGAGCATTGGTTTTCAAGCTTTTTTTGGGGGGACCCAGTTGAAAAAAAATCATTTATGACCACAACCCAGCAATTACATCTTTGAGCAATGCATTCCAGTCTTCTGACAGTGGCATGAGGAACACCATGACCCAGTACTTGAGGGTCAGTGACCCAGTACTGGGGCCCAACCCATGGTTTTAAAACCACTGGTTTCTATGAAATTACCATAAGTCAGTTGCATAAGTGGTTAAAAGACCATTTTTAAAGAATAGATATTAATGGTTTGCTTGTCAAACTGGGAGAGAGAGAGTCTAATGGGGTACTGCAGGGTCAGCCTTGAGTCTAGTACTGGTCAATATTTTCATTAATGACATAGATAAAAGAGTGGAAAACATATTTATAAAATTTTGAAATGTCAATTAGAATTCAAAACCATCTTAACAACTTGAAGGATTGCTCTGAAATTAAGAACATGAAATTCAATAAAGACAAGTGCAAACTTACTACAGTTGAGAAAGAAAGAAATCCCCAACTTCAAAATGGAGTATAACTGGTTACAGGGTAGTATTGCTGCAAAGGATCTTTGCATTAGAGTGGATCATAGATTGAATGAGTCAACGATGTGGTGCAGTTGAAAAAAAAAGGTTAATATAATTCTGTGGCTAATTAATATTAAGGTTAGCAGTCTGATCATCAATCTGGGGTTAATATTAATAGGAGTGACCTGTGTAAAGCACAGGATGTAATTGTCCCACTCTCCTGGTGATGGTGATGGTGCTGGAGCTTTGTGTGACTGGGTGTGACTGAAGGCAATTTCCTATGCTGTACTGAATGAAACATATTGAATTAAATTACCTTTGGGGTGCACCATAGTAAAAATGGAATTATGTACTTGATATTGTAGGATCGTGTGTAACATTTCTAGGAGACTGACTAATGTAAACATTGGGGAAAGATTAAGACCATGAATGAACTATTTGTTAAAAGACATGTGAGGTGGGTTTCCTAGGAGGTGCCTAGGAGGCCTTTTGAATCTACACCCTGGGAAGAAGGACCCGTTGTCTACTGACTCTATGCACAAGAGAACAGATCCCCTTCTGGAGTTTAAAGAACTAATTGCTTGCCAGAGTTCATGTTGGAGTTGGGATGATTTCTGGGAAGCATATTACCTTGTGTAGGGTCTTTATTGTTTTTAATGTTTTCTCTGTAATGTTTTTCCATAAGAATAAAATAAGCCTGCTTATTTTTGACAAGAAAGCAAGAAGGTCCGCTTACGAAGACTGTCTTTTACAAGGAAACATATGGTGAAGGAAGGGTGTATTCCAGCAAAGACAACACTTCTCAGACTTATATCTCTCCAGTCCAGCATGGAGAAGAAATTGTGGCTGGAAGGGAAAGAGACATGTTTCTATCCATGAGAGGCAATGGGCAACAGCTAGATGTCTCAGGCTTTGCTGAATCACTGAGGGGAAATATGGGTTCACTTCCACTACACTCTGATATGGGGTGACGCACTTTAGGAAAGGTGGGCATAAAGTGCTGAGAGTCTGGAGTAGACCAACAAAATGATGAAAGGTTTTGAAAACCTGACTTATGAACAAAGGTTAAAAAGAAAGACCTGGGCATGTTTATTCTTAAGAAAAGGAGACTGAGAAGGAGGGACCTGATAAAAGTCTTCAAGTACATTGAGGGCTGTTAAAAGGATGATAAGGATCAATTTTTCTCCATGTCTGTGGAAACAAGAAGTAATGGTTGTCATCTTTAGCTGTGGAGATTTAGCTAAGATATTTAGGAAAACCTTTCCAACCATAAGAATGGTTAAATTCTGAAAGAGGCTTCCAAACGATGTTGTGGAATCCTCATTGTGAGAGTTTTCTAAGAATGGTTTGAACAAACATCTGTCAGGGATGATCTAGATCAGGGAGCAGCAACCTGTGGCATGTGTGCCATTTCAAGCACCACAAGGTACCCTGTTCCTTCCACTGATCCTGCTCCCCATGCCACTTTAAGTGGGGGCTCCATACCAGTCCCCACCAGAAGTGGGTTTCAGACCAGACACCTACTGTTGAGGAGAGCAGGCAACAGAACCTTCCCCTGCAAACACTGAGAGAGGAGTGGAGAGGGGATTGTGGCACGCTCCTTCAGGAAGGTTGCTGACCCCTGATCTAGGTTTAGCACAGGGAGGTGGGCTAGATGGCTGTGTCTACACTGGCTTTTTATGCCAAATTGAGGAGGCTTAATTCAAACTAAATTAGTCCCTATCTACACTAGAATTTCATTAAGTCAAATCAAGAAGTTCCTTATTTCAACTTAGTGAAAACTTAAGTTGAATTTATAAGAACCGCCTGTTAGTTTGAGCTAAGCCATAATTTGACTCCTCAATTTGAATTTAAGATGGTATAAACCTGGATTAACCCTTAATTTGAATCTATTAAGGTCAAATTAAGAGCAGTTTGGTCAAATTAACAAAGTGGACTAAGTCAATTTTAACTTTAAGTTGACTTACTCCACTTTGTTAATTCGACTTAATGAGGTTGAGTTTAGTCAAATTAAGGTAAAACTTATTAGTTTGAATTAATAAAGTCAACCTAAGTTTTTCTAGTGTAGACATAGCCAATGAGTTCTCGAGCTTCCTTACAGCCCGACATCTCCATGGTTCTGTGAAAAGGTATGAAAAGTATCTAATATAAAATGTGCAGCTTGTTATAGATGTATCAAATCTCTTATGCACCTGAACACCAAGTGCTGCTAATCTTCTGCAAGGCAAAATGGGGAAAGAGATGCTTCCTTCCTTGCCTTCATTGTACAGAGCAAAAAAGCTTCATTGTAAAGTTAAAAGTAGCTCCTGTTTGTTTTAACGGAGGACTGTGTTTTAGTAGTGTGTATTTTCCACCTTAGAATGTAGGGAGTTGGAATTGCAGTCAATATCTATGATTTTCTTGGGTGTGTCCCAGAATGCGAATTGGGATCCTGAATTTCCTTTGCCCTTCTGACACAGCTCTCATCTACTTCATGGCACCTCCTCTAAAGAGGGAACCTCATTGACTCATGGGAACAAGTAATCAAATACAGAATCTTTCCTTCTAGGTCAGCAGTTCAAATACAGTCCTCATTCAGTCCTGACTGAAAAGTTATTAGCTTGCATGGCTCTTCAGTGACCCTCAAGAAGCCTCCACGTTAAAAGCTGCCCACATCATAAACACTTCTTTTATAATAATAATTATAATAATAATTATAATAATTAATAATAATCTTTACTTAATAGCCCTTTCTATTGTCAGGGCACTCACATGCACGCTGGTGGGCAGGAAAGAAGAGGGGTAGTAGTAGCACTATATGTAAAAGAGATCTATGACTGCTCAGAGCTCCATTATGGAAGTGGAACCAAGCCAGTTGAAAATCTGTGGGTTAACCTTCGAGGAGAGAGCAACAAGGGGGATGTTGTGGTGTATGTCTGCTATAGACCTCCAAACCAGAAGGAGGAGGTGGATGAGGCATTCTATGGACAACTGGCGGAAGTTTCCAGATCACAGTCCCTGGTTCTCATGGGGGGCTTCAGTTACCCTGACATCTGCTGGGAGGCCAATACAGCCTTGCACAGGCAATCCAGGAAGGTTTTGGAGAGTGTTGAGGACAACTTCCTGGTACAAATGCTGGAGGAACCAACTAGGGGCCTTGCACCTCTTGACCTGTTGCTCACAAACAGAGAAGAATTGATTGGGGACATAGAAGTTAATGGCAACCTGGGCAGCAGTGACCATGAGATGATAGAGTTCAAGATGCTGATTAATGGAAAAAAGGAAGGAAGCAAAACACAGACCCTAGACTTCAGAAAAGAAGATTTGGCTCCCTCAGGGAACTGATGGGCAGGATCCCTTGGGAGGCTGATCTGAAGAGGAAGGGTGTCCAAGAGAGCTGGTAGCATTTTAAAGAAACCCTGCTAAAGGCACAGGAAGATACCATTCCGATGAGCAGGAAGAACAGCAAATGTGGAAGGCACCCAGTGTGGCTTAACAGAGAACTCTGCACTGAGCTAAAGCATAAAAAGGAAGCTCATGGGAAGTGGAAGCTTGGACAGATGACTAAGGAGGCATATAAAGACATTGCTCAGGACTGCAGGGATAAAATCAGAAATGCCAAAGGACAATTGGAGTTGCGACTAGCAAGGGATGTGAAGGATAACAGGAAGGTGTTCTACAAGTATGTCAATAACAAGAAAAGGATCAGGGGTGGTGTAGGTCCCTTACTGAATAGAGCAGGTATCTTCGTGATGAAGGATGAGGAAAAGGCTGAAGTCCTCAATGCTTTTTTTACTTCAGTTTTCACAGCGAGGGCCAGCTCCCAGCCCACTATACTGGGCATAGCAGATTGGAGAGAAGAAGAAAGGCCCTTGGTGCCAGAAGGTCAGGTCAGGGACTGCGTAAAGAAGCTGGATGTCCACAAGTCCATGGGGCTGGACAACCTGCATCCGAGGGTGCTGAGGGAGTTGGCCGATGAGGTAGCAGTACCTCTGGCCATTATCTTTGAAAACTCATGGTGAATGGGAGAGGTGCCACAGGACTGGAAAAAAGCAAATATAGTGCCTATCTTCAAGAAAGGCAAAAAGGAGGATCCAGGGAATTACCAACCTGTCAGTCTCACCTCAATCCCTGGAAAAATCATGGAGCAGATTCTGAAAGAATCCATCCTGAAACACTTGGAGGAAAATAGAGTGATCCGGAACAGTCAGCATGGATTCACCAAGGGTAAATCATGCCTGCCCAACCTCATTGTCTTCTATAATGAGATGACTGGATTCGTGGATGCGGGAAGAGCTGTTGATGTGATACACCTCGACTTTAGCAAGGCTTTTGATACGGTTTCCCACAGCATTCTCGTTAGCAAGTTAAGGAAGTATGGGTTGGATGTGTGGACGGTAAGGTGGATAGAGAATTGGCCACATCAACGATTTCTAGTTGGCAACCAGTAAAGTGTGGTGTGCCCCAGGGCTCAGTCCTGGGGCCAGTTCTGTTCTGTCCAATATTTTCATTAATGATCTGGGTGATGGGATTTATTGCACACTCAGTAAGTTTGCAGATGACACCAAGCTGGGGGGAACAGTAGACATACTGGAGGGCAGGGAGAAGATTCAGGAAGACCTTGACAAATTGGAGCAGTGGGCCAATAGAAATCTCATGAGGTTCACCAAAGACAAGTGCAGAATCCTGCACTTGGGATGGAAAAACCCCATGCACTACTACAGGCTGGTGAGCGATCAGCTAAGTAACAGCACCGCAGAAAGGGACCTGGGGGTCCTGGTGGATGGGAAGCTGGATATGAGTCAGCAGTGTGCTCTTGCTGCCAAAAGGGCCAGTGGCATACTGGGCTGCATCAGAAGAAGCATTGCCAGCAGCTCGAGGGATGTGATCATTCCCCTCTATGCGGCACTGCTGAGGCTGCATCTGGAATACTGTGTCCAGTTTTGGGCACCCCACTACAAAAAGGATGTGGACAAATTAGAAAGAGTTCAGCAGAAGGCAACAAAAATGATCAAGGGACTGGAGCACAAGTTCTATGAAGAAAGACTGAAGGAACTAGGCTTATTTAGCCTGCAGAATAGAAGACTGACGGGGGATTTGATAGCAACCTTCAGCTACCTGAAGTGATGCTCCAAGGAGGATGGAGCTTGGCTGTTCTCACTAGTAACAGAGGATAGAATAAGGAGCAATGGTTTCAAGTAGCTCGGGGCTGGATATTAGGAAAAACTTTCTTACTAGGAGGATGGTAAAGCATTGGAATGGGCTACCTAGGGAGATGGTGGAATCTCCATCTTTGGAGATGTTTAAGGCCTGGCTGGATAAAACTCTGGCTGGAATAATTTAGTGGGAGTGGTCCTGCTTTTTTTGGCAGGGGGTTGGACTAGATGACCTCATGAGGTCCCTTCCAACCCTATGATTCTATGAACTGGCAAGGGCTTCCAAAGTTTGGATGCTCTTCCAAATTCAGTCTAAACTTTTTGAGGATCCTAGGTTGCTTTCTTCTAGTGCAGTGTTCATAGGAACTGTTCACATGTTATGTAGCGCACCCACAGTAACCAAAATGGTGTTGCTTACTTCATTTAATATTTGTAATACCCAAATAAAAAATCAGTAGTGGATGCAGAAGTGTGGTTTATGGAATAGGAATTAGAAGCAGGCCCTGGTTAAATAATAGGCCTTATTCCTATCTCCTGAAGTTGCACATTGCAATAAACATCTCAGATTTCATTTGAAATTGTTTCATACCCTCACTGTTGGGGGGGAGGGGAAGCTTGAGAATATACTAAAAATAGCCAGAATGTAACTGATGGCTGAGTCCGCAAGCCACCTGAGACAATAGCTTCTGGAAGTATGAAGTGCCCTATTGAACTCAACTCTTAAACCTGCTACATTGCTATTAGGTGGATGATGTCACGGCTTTATGTGCAGGGCCATCTGCTTTATGCCTAGGGCCGCAAATTGTGGCTTACTTTAACCATGATCAGATGATCTAGAGATTCCGTTTTCAACTCTGTCATGTATCTGAACTTGGACAAGGTTCTTCTTGTGTGAAGCCAGGATAGTCACAGTATTTAAAAAAAAAAAAACCCCTGCTAATATTCAGATAACTTTTTAACATGTTAAGAACCTGGTCTATGCTATAAATTTGATATCATTACATAGCTCAGGGATGTGAAGAATCCACTCTCCTAAACAGAGCATTTATACTGACCTAATTCCCAGAGTACTGGAAGTAGCTCTGTGTTGCTACGAGGGCTTTTCCCATTGACATAGCTACCACCTCTTGCAAATATGGATTAACAAGGCCAATGGCAGGTGCTCTCTCATCTGTGTAGTAGCAGCTACACTAGACTGCTACAATGGTGCTGGAGAACCAGTGATTTGAGACTCCCCTTACACTGTATGTTTCCCTCTCCCTTTTATTCTTCCTCAAATATTCTACTAGGCAAGTTTGCCAGCAGGAATATTTCTGAGGATGATGAATTGAAAACCAAAGGTTGAAGAATAGTTGTGGAAAGGAAACTTTGTAAACTGAAGTATTCGCAGTAGAGAACTGGGTTCTATAAGAGTTACAGTTTTCCTGTCAGGAAACAGAAGCTTCCTAGACAATCACTCGAAACTACTCAAAGTGGATGAAATTTAAAGCACTGAAGAGTTGCAGTGAGTGTGCCAAAAAGAATTCTTCCCAGGTGTTATTTGGATAATTAATTTCAATTAATGAATTAGAGAAAATTATACTCTGCTGACAGAAAATGTGAGATGGGGGGGGGCAGATGGGAAAATTGTCAATTGAGCTACTCATTGATAGTCTGCCCATATTTTCCCCTTATTTATCTCACAAGAGGAAATAAGTGACAGGTAGTCTGCACTTAAACTTTACATTTTCCAGAGAGCTAGCCATCTTAGTCTGTTGTACAGTAAAAACAATTGAGTCCTGTGGCACCTTAAAGACTAACAGATTTCTTAGGGCATAAGGTTTTGTGAGCTCCAAACCTCTTCATCAGATGGAGCCCACGAAAGCTTATGACCAAAGAAATCTGTTAGTCTTTAAGATGTCACAGGACTCTTGTTGTTTAAATTTTACAATGGCACAGCTGTGTCAGTATAGTCATGTTGTTGTAAGAGTGCATGTGTGGCTGCATTATGTCAACAGGAGAGACCTTCCCACACACAGAGTGCTCTCCACACAAGCCCTTATGCTGCCAAAACTTATGTCATTCAGGTGGGGGGCACACTACTGAGTGACAAAAGTTTTGTTGGCATAAGTGCTAGTGTAGACAAGACCTGAGGCTCAACTTGGTTTTTGTGTTCCTTTCCTCCTCTGCTTGTTTACATATGTTTCCCTGCCACCTTGTCCTCTTGCTTCTATGGTTGTGATGGTCAGTTAACTGTTCCTCCTTCTCTTGCTGCCTGCCCCCTGAGGACCCTTTTTGAGTAAATTCTTTTAAATCTCCAAAGGGATAGCCGTGTTAGTCTAGTCCAGCAAAAAAACAAGGAGTCGTGTGGCACTTTAAGACTAATCTGTCTAGATCAGGGTTATCAGATAAACAGCTGAAAATGGGGAAGAGCCACATCATATTAAATAAGTACTCCACAGACTACATCATGTTACATAAGTGCGCCATAGACCACGGTGTTAGACTCATTCTAAAAACAATCATGTATCCTTGTGGGGATAAGAAACTGTATTTTGTCCTTGTCCCATTGCTAGTCTCTTTCAGCTTTATGTTAACCAGGCTTTGGTTTTTTCTTCAGGATGTTCAAAAAGAGCTTGGCTTCTCCTGAATTTCTATAAATTGTGGAAATATTCATTTGAATGTGCATCCTCACTTCTGCAAAATCTACATTTGTGATCTCTTATTGACAATCTCCAAATGCTGCTAAGAACCGTTCCTCTAAGTCGATACTGATTTAACTGAAATGGCAATACCTGAAAGTTTGATGTAAAAATCCAGAGCTATAAAAGGAAATTTTAGCTCCATTTCACTCTTAGATAGGTTTGCCATTCAGGGAGCTTGTTTTCAAATGAATGTTAACATTCAGTGGTAATTGATTGTGTGCTTACTGTGGTGTTTGGCATGCTTGGTCATGAAGGATGGGGGGAATGAGACAGACAGCATGGGGGGACTGCTTTACTCTGTGTGAACATGACACAGATTTGAACATTTTAGTGATCATCAGAGTTTGGTTGCTAAGCTGAATCTCATCAGAGGCTCTTGAGCTGGAAATGTGCTATCTGATATCTTACTGGACATGGTATAAGAATGGCCTTTTAAACCATGTTTTATCCCTTTTCATTCTCTCCATAAATCAGAAAGTGCAGGTGAAGGTGGAAAGGAAGGAAGGCAGAAGAATAGAGTAAGTTAAGCAACCTTCTTTGAACCTCGTTGCAACTTCTGTTAGGTCTAGAGTAGAAGTTCTGAGCAGTTGTGGTTTAATATTTAGGTATTACATAACTGGCAGTGGAGTTCTCAGCATTGTACAAGGCAGAGTTTTGTACTTACCAAGTTTTCAGTACAAAAACCAAGTGAACATGACAGAACTCACTGAGTGATATTGTTCTGAGCATTACCTTCCAGGTCCTTCACGTCAGAAATGGGCTAGGTGGTGTCTGGCAAAACAAAGGTGTGGCAAGAATTTAATACCACTCTGTCAATCAACTGTTGCAAAGATTATTGGGGACTTTCAGACAAAGGCACAACTGTGAACTGCCCTGACGCTCCAAGGTGGAGTATAAAAGTTGCATGCAGCCATTTTTGCAAGCCTCTAACTCAGGGGTTGGCAACCCAAAAGAACAGAAGAGCCATTTCCCCCCATTCTCCCACCACAGCCTTATGAGCCTGAGCCAGCCCAGCAGCTGCCCTGCTGCCCCCAGTGCTGGTGGGGGGCTGTGTGGGCAGCATGCACTCCCTCCATCCCACCCCCTGCTGGCAGGGTGGAGCAGCACTGCCCCGCCTACCCCCAGCCCGCTGTCTGTTCCAAGAGTGGCCAGCAGAGAGCTGCAGCCAGTGGAGGGAGGGATGGAGGGAGCACACGCAGCCCGTACAACTAGAGGACACGGTGCTGCCGCTGGGCTGCTTCTGGCTCATGCGGTTGTGGTGGCAGGGTGGGAATGACCCCAGCACCTCTGATTTGGCCACAATGCTGCGGCCAGCTGGGAGTCCCCAAAGCACAGCTGGTTCCCTGGAAAAGATTGCCAGGGAGCCAGAAGGGGATGCTCACTGACACTATGTCGCTGATCCCCACTCAAACTGTTCCATGCATAGCATCAGAGGTTATCTAGATGTGACTGGCAGCATTCCAGATGTGGCATAATATTCCTTTTCATTAAATCATGGACTTCCTTAATGGACTACAGCTAGAAAACTCTAGAATGTATTATATATTCTGATGAAAATGTGCAAAGCTTGATTTGCTTCCAATAAGGCAAAGGCTAGACAAGATAACAAGCAAGATTTTTTAAGTACATTGTTAAGGAAAAAAAGAAAAAACAAAACTGTGAATTGTGTGAAAAAGTATTCCCCTTCGTCAGTTCTGAATGTGCCTGTTTCTAATTTCAGTAAATGTCCCCCTAGTTTTTTGCAGAAAAAAACAAAAATCAAAAATTATTCATATAACTAAGGCAAACACAAAAGCTGCTAGTGAGTTTTTGGTGCCTAAACTGTAACATTTTAGAGGAGTATGTTTTTTTAAAACAATCTGACCATCAACCCTCTGGAAACCAGCCCCTCTTCAAGGCAAGGCACCCGAAATGGTTAAGTTCCAAAGGGGTAGCCATATTAGTCTAGCTGAGCAAAACAAAGAAGGAGTCCTGTGGCACTTCAAGACTAACAAATTCATTTATCACATTTCATCTGACATCCCACAGAAGCTCATGTGATAAATACATTTATTGGTCTTGAAGTGCCACAGGACTCTTTGCTTGTTTTTCCAAAATTATTAGTCACTTTAGAAAATCTTGGCTTTAAATAACTTACGTTAGGTTAAATGCTGTTTGAGGATGCACAATGTAACTCTGGAAGATGGGCAACATATGCGGATAACAAGCAATTTCTTGAATAATGTATCTTGTCTCTTACTAGCTAATGAACCTGTTTCTTGTTCTATCCTGTGTATCTGTGTTCTGTTACTTTTATGGCTTAAAGTAGTAGTTGGCTTTTTAGGAGAAGTGTTTTTTAGGACTTACTATAATGACAAAGAAATCTACATAAATCAAAAGTTCACACACTCTCATTAGGGTTAAATAATCCTGCTTTTGGAGCAGGAGATTAGTTAGTAGAAACAGACAGTGCAGAAAGAGAAAAGAGAAAAAGAAGGGCGGGGGGGACCTGGAAAGCAAATAAGTTTCAAGGCTGAAATAGGGAGAAATTTCTGTGGAAGTCTTAATTTAATATTTAGTGCTTAGATACCTCACTGATTAGGATATCCTTTGTAATACCTCTGTAGAAAGGACCAGCTGACTCTTCCTATAAGCTATGTTGGATAAAGCAAAAAATCTGTATGTTGAGAAATTGAACAAACAAACAGAAATCTAAGAGTTCAGTTTATGCACCTGCACTAACTAGCTTTAAAGTACTCTTTGTTATATTCTGAAGTAGCAGATGTGGGAGGTTTGGTTTGGTTTTCTAGTCTTTTTTTTTTTTTTGAACAACATAAGATAGTGAGAACTTATGGTACATTTTTTTCAAGTTACAGGTTGACTGCCAAGGTGAGGTCATGAGCCAACCTAGGGCTTGGTCCACAGGTTTTTATCTTTTAAGCAAATCTAAAATGCATCATTCAGATGAATTGGAATGACACATAGAAAGAGCAACAATACTACTTGGGATAAGAATGTGAATACGTTTCTTACACTGTCTAGAATGTTTGATTTTCATGTTCAGGTTTGATCTGTGTGTGTTGTAGAATAGTTAGCCATTAAATGCATGTCTTTGGAAGTGCAGAGTGGCCTGAAGATCATTCAAGAGTTTATGAAACCAGTCATTCCCTCCCAAGATTGTATCATCACATCAGGATTAGTTTGATACATATGGAGAATACATTTTAAAGTTTTCTGCAGTATCATACTGAGTAATTTACCATTTCTGGGACCTTGTCCAATCAAATGTGATGCACACTATCTATATTCTTAAAAACAATACTCTGAACTAGCCAGATATGTTTGGGAGAGGTGAAGCTTTCTACAATACAAAAAATGAAAAGAATTTAGAAAGTTTCCAAAAGATAGCATCTCAGCAGCAGCTAGGCTATGTCTACACTTAGAAAGTTACTTTGAATTACCTGAATTCAAACTAATTAATTCGAATTAATAATGATTAGTTCAAATTCAGTTAATTCAAATAAACATGTCCACACTAGAAACCCTAATTCAAATTAGCATGTCCATGCACTGGACTTGCTAGTTCGAATTAGGTAGGGGGGTGCTATTGCTTAGGGAAAACCAAGCTGTGGCAATTCAAACTAACAGTTAGTTCAAATTAACACAGCTACATTGAGTTAATTCGAACCAATGAGGTTGAATTAACCATCACTTTGAAGTTAAACTAGATTTTATAACTTCAAAGTTAGCTTTCATCAATTTGAACTAAGGCATTCCTTAGTTTGAATTAATGAAAGCCAGTGTGGCCATGTATTTTTTAATTTGAATTGATCCTCATTAATTTGAATTAAATTGTAAGTGTAGACATACCCCTAGAGAGTAAGCAACTAACAACCAATCCACATCTGGCTAGAATTTTACAGTTGTCTGCACACTGTGGCTAGTGAAAGCTTTACAGAAGCTGTGGCCTCACCGTGTGAGGTAAAAGAGATGTGATTTGCTCTAAACTGTGTAGGACTGTGACACCATGGGAAGCAATTCTAATTCCATCTACTATGAAGTAGTGGTTTACATACACTCCTAGAAATTCACAATAAACTGGTTTCAGCAGTGATTTAGGTTAATATTGTTTTAAATATTTTGTCTATTGCTGTGCATCTAGACTAAGCATAAAAATTCTGCAAAAGAGTCTTTAAAAAAGCATGTTTAAGGTAAAAGATAATTGTCCAGAGTTGTCAAACAGGTTGTATCTAATCTAATAACCATGTTCTGGAGTCACAACTCTGTAAAATGGCCTACACTGCCCTGGCAAAACATGTAATCTTGATGTGTATATAAATAAAGGCTAACTAGTATAGTTTTGTCCCTAGCATATGGGAAGTGGGGTTGACTGTCCATATGGTAAGGCAGGTAGATAAACACACACCTAAATCTTTGACTGGTGTAAATCAGTGTACTTTCAATGACATCAGTGAAGCTGTGCTGGTTAGAGGCCTAGTCTATAATTTGAAAGAATATTCTGCTAGTCTGGTTGAACAAAAGACAATAGATGTTTTGTGCAATCACATCTGCTGACATAAGAAAGGTAAAACTCTTGTAGTTGTATTGGCCATCTTCCCATTGCTGTATCATAGTGTTGATGCATTATAAATATGGCGTGGAGGGAGAATAGATTTTTACCAAGAAAGCACATTAGAGAAGTCACTTTATCTTACAATGTAATATGTAAATATCAGGGTCCTCATTCTGAATCAAAATGAGCCTGTTTAATTGTGTGAATATGTAACTGATTAAGTGAATACAAATAAATTTCTGTCAAAGGATCTAAGAACCAAGTTTTAAATTCTTGAAGTCACATATATGCAAAGCACTGTGATTAAACACACACAAGATCTCTCATTTAGTCTGAATTCTTCTTGACTCTAGCAGGTTCAAAGTTAAACCACAGGGTTGTTTAAGCAGTGAATGATAATGTAAAAATTCATCACATAAAATGAAAGATTGGCTATGAATGTGGCTATAATAAATAAAGTTGTAGAAATTTTGGTCTGGATGCACAACTAGTGCAAACTGGCATTGAAGTCAATGAACTACTTTGATTCACAGTAGTTGAGGCTTTGGCTTGATAATCTTTCTCCCTCACCATCTCCAATTCCGCAAAACTAAGAAAACTGAAAGCACCAAAGAGGCGAGATGTAAAGTTGTCCTGTCAGAATGTTTTTAATGTTGGGGGGGGGGTGGCATTAGACCATCCCTCCCAGCTGTCTTTTGACAGGTTCTGCAGGGAGATCCCAGGTTACTGAGCTCCAACAGAACAAACAAAGCCAGTGAATCTGACCTTGATGACTGCTGCATATTTTTCGACAAATAGTTTGCATCTATTACCAAGATTCAATGTCAAACCCAGTGACCTTGTGGAAAATATTTCATGCAGCATTAACCGCCTCCTGAGCAATGTAGGAATCAGACTGTCAGGTCTTTGTAAGAGTTTGGCTTCAAAAAAAGATGGAAAATGGCACTTCTTGGGGTAGTTTGTTTCATTAAGTTAAAGAATTATTGTGCAATTTTCCGTTCTAGTTATTTTTTTTTCCCAAAAGGGTTCTGTCTTGAAAGGAGCTGAGTGCCTTTGGTTGTCTTGGAAAACAGTGACAATTGAGAGTGCTTAACACCTTGCAAGATGGGATCGTCAAATATGCAAGTTCTGTTGTAGTAATTTGTCTTTCCACATTGGTTGTTTACTACAGTTGAGTAATTTGATGAACAGGGTACTTTCTTTGCCTTAGCACACTCACCATAAAAAACAGACTGTTTTTTCACAGAAATTCGTATATCTGCACATCACCCAGTCAGAATCGCTTCCTCATGAAGACCATGAGGAGCAAGACAAGTTATGGATTGACTCCCTGATGCTCTCACAAGACCACTTAAAAGTGTTGATAATATAATTCTTTTCAACAGGAAGACTGAGTCAGAGCAAAAAGGGGAGAGGCGAGATTAAACCTATTACCTGTAAAATGCCAAGTTGTGAGCAGTTTACTCATGCTCAGCAAATATAATGAGTGATCTGGCATTTGACTCATGCCAAATTGCAAGAAGAACAAATGGATTTGGGTACACTGGGTTTTGCTAATTCAGTAATGAGGCATTACTGCCTCTGTAGACAGATGTGGATGCAGCAGATGTGAATTGATGTAGTGGGCTAGGTGAGAACTCCATTGCTGATTGGTTTTTGTTCATTTTTATTTCCCTTTCAGATGCATGCAATTGAATAATGAAACAATAATTTATTTCCTGAACAACAGCATTTCCTATCTGAATGAAATCCTACAGAAGCATGCAAATTGAGAGTAAAATTTAACACAGGTACCAATATTACAGACTGTTGTAAACAGTGACACACAGGACTCAGACTTGGTGAGCCAACTGCCATTACTTCATTTAAAACAAGCTTGGATCTTTGTCCCATTCTCTGAGATTCAGTTAGGATCATTTCAACCTTTTCTGAGATTTAGGGAACTTAATTTAAGGGTCTTCAGTGTGTAATTTAAACATACCCAAAGTCCACACTCTCATTCAGGTTTGACCCAAGTCCCCCCTCCATCCACACACAGGTTGGTCAGAGATAGGTTAATGAGCATTGAGAACTTTGGCTATAGGACCTTGAGAAGGAAATGAGTCAGTGCCCACATTCTGCTGCAACTCGGGTCCAAATGCCATCATTCTGCAGTGTGGGATATAGAGCAAGCCACACACCCAAGTCACAAGGTCTCTGTAATGCAGTATGGACATACCAGCATGACTGTGAGGCACAGATCCAGCAACTGCAAAGACAGTTTTACAATGCAGTGTGAATCAAATGTGGACTTGGAAACATCAAGTCCACAAGACCATGTGCCACAGACCCAGATTTAGTGTACAGTATAGATACACCCTTAAAAAGCTAGAGGGATGATTCTATCCTGGTCCCTGGCCATGGTCTACTGTCTCCTTCCCTCCCCTTGTTCCTGTGAAATGATTGACTCTCATGAGGCATAGAAGGGAGGATTTCACATCTGTACCTGCTATGTACTCTGTATGGGCAGGAAGGGGCACACCTGTACTGCACCCCTCCACAATATTTTTATAATCACACTTCAAGAGAGATGGGACTGACAGTGGCCTTTCTCTACTTTCTTCTGCACCAAAGCCTGCTGTTACATTGTACATATGTTTCCATGTCTTCATTTTTTTGAATGTGTTAAACGAGGTTGTAATGATTCTGCAGAAACAGTTTGTAAAAGGCATATTAGTTACTGTGTCTATTATGTAAATATGTACTGTATAACCCATTCAAACTTTTTTTTAAAGGCATATTATTTACTGCCAAAAACTTAAACAGTTCCATTAGCGCAATTGTATTCTATCATATAAACACAAAAGCAGAAGGTTTGGTTTTTTGTTGTAAGTTGGTAAATGCTCATTATAGCCTTGATAGATCATAATGGTTTCTTAAGAGCCATAATGTTCTGTTGAGTACAGTAAAGACGTACTCTGTCATGTGCGCTGTACAGAGCATGTGTAGTAAGGGCTGTGCATAGTAAAGACCATCAACAGAACTGTAAAGCATTTATCATGCTCCATTGGAAGGGAACAGTGTTTCCCTACTCTTTTTCTCACTGTAGCTAAAAGGATCACAGACAGCACTTGATTATCTAGTAATAGCACTTTAAAGCTAGATTTTTATTCTTATTTATACTAAACACCCACATGAGGGAGAAAGCACTGTCTCACACTAGGCGGGTGCAAAGCTGAACAGTCCCAATGAAATTGTCCCCGTTGCTTCATCCAGTTATGATTATTGTTCAGCTTTCCCTAGGCCTTTTTGTGATGGTTAACAGCATTAGCCAGGAGCACAAGGAGGGACTTCAGATGGGGCCAGTCCCTTTGCAAGAAAGTACAAGTTTAGTTGATTCTGTACAGGTATGTCTACACTTAAAATTTAATTTGAATTAATGAAGATTAATTTGAATTAAATTAATGCATGGCTACACAGGCTTTCATTAATTCAAACTAAGGAATTCCTATGTTCGAATGAATGAAAGCTTACTTCAATGTTATAAAACCTTGTTGAACTTTCAAGCAAGGGTTAATTCAAACTTGTTAGTTTGAATTAACCCAATGTAGATACGTTACTTCGAATTAACCATTCATTCAAATTAATGCTTTTTGACCTTCTTCTTCTCAGGGTGCCTTCCTCCTTCTATATATTGGGTGGGGGCATGGCCATTCTTCGGGGCTATCTTGCCGCACCTCCCATGGTGCCCTTCTCCTAATTCAAACTAGCAAGTCATGTCCATGGACATGCTAGTTTGAATTGGTTTACCTAGTGTGGCCATGTTAACTCAAATTATGTTTGTACTCAAACTAATCATTATTAAGTTCAAATTAAGTTAATTCAAACTAATCTACTAAATGTAGACATAGCCCAAGTGATTTCAGCTCGGTTCAGAGCAGGATCAGGTTTTCTCCAGCAAGAATCAGTGCCTTGCTGAAGAGAGACGACTGAGACATGAAAATGGCTTCCGTTGATCCAAACTTTCCCAGAGATGGTCTGGGAATCTCTGAGCCATCCCCACTCAGTGAACTAATCAATTGCCACATCTCAGTTGGGAGCTCAAAGTCTCTTTGAGAAAAGAGCACAAAAAAAGCATGAGAAAATAAAGCACATCTTTTTTCCTTCCATTTTATTTAAACCAGAACAGCTTACTCTTTTTTTTCAATAAGCGAAAATGTATTTTTTTAACAAATCCCCAAATTGCATCACACAGAGGTATCTAATAGAACAAGTCAGCCTTGAACAACTTCTACATTCAGCCTAAACCTCTGAAAATAAGAGTTTATAATAGAAATGCTCATAACGCCCCATAAGGCACTGTTATGTCAATTGAGGCTGACCAGCTATAATTGCTTTGTTCGGAAAGCCTATTAAATTGTCCACTATTTGTATTGGTTTTAGAAATGATGGTAATTTTTAGGCAGCTTGAGTGCAGATTTTTCTTTTCTGTATTGTGAATCTCATTGGAGATAGAGGAATATGCTATAAAGAAATGTCCTTATGGCAGGTTTAAAACTGTTCATTGTGTTTTATGTTTGCCCCTTAAGTAGCTCTTCCTTTGTGATTATTCTGGTTATCTGTTACAGGACAATAAGCTTTTTTCCTCTTGATTTGATGATCCAGGAGATAGACTTTTTTGATCCATCTCTGTCCATAAACACATCAAGTGCCTACTGAAGCACAGAGTTTCAGCGGGATAAAATTCAGAAACTTGTGATTTCTATCAGTGAATTGTGTTTTCTTTGCCTTTAGAGGAGTAAGAAAGATAACAAAGATATTATCACATATGTTGTCTAAGAGGTGGTCAGAACAAAATAGGTAAACAATGCCCTTGCACTGTGTAACTTTGCAGTTTTACAGACACAACATGTTTGATTGGAAGAAAGACGCTGCAACCTCTTCAAGGCTGTTTGTGTTTCTCTCCAAGGCAATTATCTACTGCTGTCTGGCTTGGGTTCCCAAAAGGGCCAGTGCAGCAGTATTTTATTCATGATGCTCTGCAGTAAAATGTGTATCAAACTGTGTTGTTGTATTAAATACATTCTTGGCAGTCAGAGCGGGTTTTGTAAGTTTCTGTAGTAATCTTCCGTTGAAGGCACCAGCCTTCTCCAGTAGCCCCCTGTACTTTTTGCCAAGCCTGACTGTGGCAGATGCATGCATGTGAGTTTGTGCATTGCACTGAAGCCAGTTTTGTCAAAACATAAATGCCTAGGCTTTCAAGCCATCCATGTTTAATTGCTTGCTTTATGAAAACAAACTCATCTGTTCAGATTATATTTGGTGCATTCAGGAATTCCACCAGTGAGACATGTAGAAGTGTGTATGCATATTTAATCTGCAATTTGCTTGATGTTGCTTTCCTCAAAGGAACTGACACTCACATTGAACTCCAGACAGCCACTACATTGCTCCATACCATGGTGTATCAGCCCTAGCCAAATAGATCAAGCATAAGACTTAGAGGGAGTTCACCCTTCAGGCCTGTTTATCCTTGGGCCTCTATTGAAACTGATTTTGAATTCTACTGTCAAGGATTTTGAAGGCAAAGTGATTTCTAAGTCACTCATTTCCATTGGAATACCTAACTATTATTTATCTATAGATTATGTTTAAATGGTGCAAGGACATTAAGTAATTGTTCCATAAATCACAGGAATGCATTTAGCATTCCTGTGTTTACAACATGCCTCTTTCCATAATGAGGACACACAATACTCAGGTTAAAAAAAGATGTAGGTTTGATGAAGTGTTGAAACTTGTTTCTCCTCTGTAAAGCAGCTGAGGCCCTGGATCGAGTGGAATGCCAATGTGCAGGTGGAAGGAGGCAAGATTTAGGAAGTCTAGGCAAGTTGTACCCCCCAGAATGCTGAAAAGCCAAATTCTATGGGACTTTCCTCTACATCCAGTGCAGTGAAGGTGGAGGATAGGGCAGAGCTTAGCCACAGGGGAATGAGGAAAGGGCCAGTGAACCGAGATAATGCAGTGGTACACTGACTAGGATACTGGCCAGGGACTCAAAAGTCATGAATTCTGTTTCCTGCACAACTGTGGGCAAGTCATTTCCCTGCTCTGTCCCCTCTCTTTTCCCACATTCTGTTGAGCTTCTTTTTAAATTGCTGAGCTCTTCAGGGCTGGTGTCTTTTCTCATTATAAGAAGTATCTCTTTTGTGGAGCGTTTCATCATTCAATCACAAAGCAGTTCACAAAGAAGGTCAGTATCATCATTCATTCCCATTTTGAAGATGGCAAAATTGAAACAGAGAGAGGTGAAATGATTTGCCCAAAAATCACCCAATGAGAGAGCCAGGAATAGAACCTGGCTCGCATGGTTACCATCCAGTGCTGAGTCCACTCTGCATTTCAGTGGTTTCCAGGGGCTTGTCTGCGTTGCCCATCAGTTGTTAATGATGTGAACAGCTGATGGGCTGCTTTGTAGCTGTGTGCATGAGCTCCCCTTGTGTGGGCTGCCCCAGTCTGTACAATTAACTGAAACACCCTTCATGATCAAACAAATTTACACAAGTGCAGCAGGGTCAAATTAACCAGGTCAGAGTCCCCAGGCTGCCCCCTATTGTGGGACCCCCACTGGGGGCCCCATCTCTCCACTGTGGGGGCTGGGCCCCTTCCTCCCCCAGTTACTGGGGGAGGCCTGGAGCCAGAAAGTCTGCCTATTCTGGCCCCGCTCTGGCCAGTCTGCTGTGGGATCGAGAGGTGACCTGAATTCCACGGTCCCTGGAAAGCTGCACTGGAGCAGAGGCCACGCAGGCTACCCTCACGGGCACAACAAACAGGTGCTGTCCTGCCCCCACCCTCCTCCGGGAGTGGACTACCTGGGGCAGGAACACAGAGCCTGTCCTCTGACTCCAGATACCCATGCCCAGCACTATCAGAGCAGGAGTGTTCTCAGTGTTCCTGCCCTACTGGTGCTGAGTAGAGCAGGGGGCACTGAATTAGAGCATGGGTTTTAGAGACTGGAGCCTGGGACTCCCTTTTGGCCATGGCCCAGGGCTTCACCCCCTTTAACCCCTGTGATAATCTGGCCCTGAACCACAGATCCATTGAGAATGAAAGTGCATGGCTAGATCTATTGCAGAGAAGTGCAATAGAAAGTATGACTTACAACTCCTGAGTATACTTCTCATACATGTGCCCTTGTGGAATGGAGTGGTGCGATTTGCCCTGTTATATGGGTGGTTGCCAATCTCTGACAGCCTCTAGTTCTACATACCTCCATGCTGGGGGGATTAGACCAAAACATCTCATTCCATCATGCTGTTATGACATTGACAAGGTCAAACGGTCCTTGTTATCTAGTGCTACTGCCTTGATGTCTCAGTACTTTCCAACTGCTTGAAACAGCAAAATAACCACATTCATCTGAATCTTAGCCAGTTGCTTTTAAGTTCCATGACTCCTTACAGACTGCTGAGATTTCCACATTCTTCACCATACTTTGGCTTTGTATCCTGGTCTAGTGTTCCAGGCCTCAGGCCTCATTTTAGGCTTGTTGTAGAAGCCTTATCTTAGGTTCTCGCTTTTTACTATAGTCTATATTGATGATGGCACTGTTTACACTTCCAGATCAATTCTGTGAGGTTGATTGAGTGGCAGTGGATGCCCATTCAATCAATCTGGAAGTCAACACCATTAAACCACCCCTGCAAAAAGAGTAACACTGTATCAACTGCAGAGCATGTCCCATCAGTGCAACATAGTGGAGATGCTACAGTAGGTAGAAGTTAGGAAGTTGACCAGAGATATGTAAGCTGCATAGAGTACTTAAGTATTTACCTTTGACTGCAACTGAAATTTGCTAGGGCAAAGGGGCTTTTAGGCACCACCATAATACAAATAATAGAAAGAGAATATGAGTGTTCTCCCCTTCCTTCCTCCAACAGAATTAGCTGCCAGGAACCTGGAAAAAAAAGTCATTACGTTCAAGGGGTGGGTTAGATTCCTTCCTTCCTAAGCTTCGAAGTCTTGCCTGGCTATAGGAGTTTGTGGAGAGTACAGGGTTCACTTTCAGTGGAATACTGAGATCTGCAGTGACTGTTTATGACTTGACTGAAATAACTGGGTGGTGGTGTTTCAGCAATGCAGTGCAGATACACTGCAGCTTCTATTGTGCATATAGGGTTTTTATGCCAGTGTTGGCTGTTGTCACAACTAAAAACCTTTGAATTTGTTGAAATTGATAAATAGTCCACTGTAGCCATTTTGCTTGGTCTAAAGGGCAAGTCTCTCCTATTCTAATTAATCATTCAAAAAGGCATATATTTTTACTTCCAGCAGCCAATCTGCTGAGCTGCTTGGAGATTAGAGCTTCTGCTATGTTGGTTAAAGAGGGCAAGGGAACATGAATATGGTGTGATGCACTGCATAGACAAGAAACCAGGAGACAAATGCAAGAAAAGTGCAGTATGAGAAATGTACTGAGATACTAGCCCATCTGGGAACAATCTAATTAGCTGGCTAAAGATGTTGCTACATCGGTTATATGCTCAGCATGTTCTCTGTACAGCAGGGATATTACATCAGCAGTACAACTGGAGAAAGATCACCCTCGGTGACTTTAAGTTGTCTGTAAATTACAAGTAAAACCCGCGCTTTTGCTTGAGACTTGCTTATTGTAAAACAGACATGTAGACAGAAGTTATTTTCTTGCACGGCCTCTGATTGACTCGGGTGGACCCAGCACATTTTCCTCCTTTGAGTCATGTGACCAGAAGCAGGAAATTTGGAAGATGTGGGTGCTTCAGTTACCTAGGCAACTGGAGCATCTAGCAGCTTAGTGATTCTTAGCCAGTCACTTTCCCAAACCTTCTGCCTTCAATCATGTGACAGTAGCTATGCTACTGTTGTAGACACTCTGAATTGGAATGTCTGGGTCCTTAGATCAGTCTAAAAGAAACGAAGTAAAAACTTTAATTGTATTCATTTACTACAGATACAATATGGAAGGCACAATACTTGTAGTTTGTAAGGTCCTTAGTCAATGAGCAGATAGCCATGCAAAATAGAAATTGGGCCTATTTCTACTACTGTCCAAAGCTTTATGAAAATCTCCATACAGCATTGATCTTTTTGCCTTTAACTATAATAATTTTCTTTTACTTTTTTTTTTAGTTTTTACATGATTTAAATGTACCCAGGACATGATGGTGATGATTGCCTAGTTGAACTACAATAGCATATAAAGGCCAGAGCCTCATTGTTTTAGGCATTGTACAAATATAGCAAAAGGTATGTAAGCATCTTTATACCAATATAACTGGGCTTATGCTGGGACATTTTATGGGTGTAATTTTATCTGTTTCAAACTAATATAGTTAAATCAATAGGAGAAAATACCTATTTGTCGGCAAACTCCTAATGATTACACTCTGTGGTTAGTGGCTATGAAATCCAGTGGGCCAAATTCAGCCCATTCAGTTCCTATGTATTTGAATTTAGTAGACTTGTTCCAGAAATAAATTTGGCCCCACATGCTTGTTCTTGTACACAATATATTTAGTCTTGTTCAGGTAAACACTGTGCTAACTAGATTTTTTGTTTTTTTAATGAGAAAAGTAGATTACTGTTATAGTATACAGCATCATAATTGCCACTTCCATAGGGGAATGATATATTTATAAACAACTCTATAATCAGTATTTCCATAAGGGTATGGAAACAAACTCTAATCAGCAATCTACAGAATGAGAAAGCAGATGTTTTCTAGGCTCCAGAGCCTATCCTGACACACACTTGTTCGGAATTCTAACCACAATCTTATAAAGAGGGCAAACCTCAGAAAACTATAAACTGCAAACAAACCTGATTTATTTCCTTCTTAATTCATGAGAAGATGGGTGCCCTGGTGATTAAAGCACTAAACTAGGATTCAGGAGATTTGGGATCATTCCCTGGTCAGTCTGTCTTCCACAGATTTAGGAGTAACTTTGGGCAAGTCACTTAAACTTTGTCTACACCACAATGTTAACAGGTTCCAAAGGGGTAGCCATGTCCCATAGGACTCCTTGTTTGATTTACTGGAATGTTACTGTGACGGGGTGCACATTTGTGCACCCTGGATTATGATGTACATGATTTTCCTGTTCACTTGTACACTGGAATTTGCTGCCAATTGCACCATGCAGTTTCTGTGTGAATGCTAATAACCTGTTCTGCATGATTTCTTTAATTATATGTTTCCTACAACTTCATATGTGTGAACAAACATGTAACATCCTTTCTATGGCTCAGGGATAAGGGAACAGACAGAGGTCTCTCCCAGCAGCAGTGAACCTGGAAGAGACAAAGGTATGCTGATGGAGGTGTCTGTGATGAGACAAAAGAATCACCTAGGCCCTGAAAGGGAGGGGCTGAGGGGTTTGGAAACAAAGACCGAGGCCTGGAAGTTTTAAGGGGCTTTTGAGCTGGGACTCTTCATCTTGTAACAACTTCAAGCAAGATCTGGACCCTGCCTGGCCTCAGGCAGAGACTGGCTGTGCAAACATCTAACAGCCAAACACCTTGAGCATAAACTTATTTGGACTATGAGGTTAGTTAAGTAGAAGTATTAGATTAGCATGAATATTTTGCCTTTTATTTTCTTGTGGTCTCTCCTGACTTGCTTATACTGTGATTCTGCCATGCTTGGCCATATTCTCACTTAGAATTATGATCTGATTAATAAACTAGTACTTGTTTTACCTAAAGCTGTGTGACCTTTAGAGGGTGTGAGTGAAGGAGGCTGGGCACAATCCATTTCTTTGTTAAATGGACAGACTTGAATGTGTGGTGGTTTGGAGTGGTTCCCAATCTCTGTAGACAGTGGCTCCTGGTGTAGTAACGGGGGCTGGGGGTGCTTGCTGGGGGACCGTCTCTCAAATAGCCAGAGGGCATACACCCACTGCCTGGGACTGATTGCATGCAAGAGGCTGGAGTGGACTGACTCAGGAGTGAGTGAATGGCAAAGCAGGGTGAATCAGGGTTCAGGAGTGGGAATTGGGAGGTCACAGCAGCGCACTGGACCGGATTTGGGGAGCAGCCCGTCACAGTTGCACAGCTTTAACCAAGTTTCTGTAACTTCCAAAGGGGTAGCTGTGTATGTCTAGTTAAGCAAAATAAACAAGGAGTCTTGTGGCACCTTTAAATACTATCATATTTATTTATCACATGGGTTTTCATGGGATAAAATCTCACTTTGTCAGATGCTTGAAGATAGGGAACTTGCAGAATGGGAGGGAAATAAATGTAGGGGAGTATAAGTCATAGGATCAGGTCAGACTGTTACAGCAAATCAAATCAGTTGTTTAGATTCACACAGTGGAGAACAGCATGTTAGAGGGAGGTGAGGTTAAATCACCTGTTGTAATAAGAAAATAAACCAAGATCCCTATGTAACCTGAAGGCAATGGTGAATTCCAATTCTGCAATTTTTCTTTGATGCTTTGCTTTGCAATCCATTTGTCTATGTATGACTATTAATAAATCATCCATGGGGTCAGCAGGGAGCTTGAAGTGTTTCCCTATTTTTTTAATGTTTTTATTTCTGATGTCAAATTTGTATCCATTTATTCTTTTGTGCGGAGACTGTCCTATTCATTTAATGTATAAAGCAAAGGGGCATTGAAGGCACATAATGTCATGCATCACACTGGTGGATGAGCAGGTGAATAAGCCTTTCATAAAGGAGCCAGTCTGGTTATGTCCTAGGATGGTGTCTTTTGTGCAGATATGTGGACAAAGTTGGCAGTGTGGTTTGTTTCAGGGATATGTGCCTGCTTTAATGTTTCTGTTGTTTGGTCTGTAGTTGCTGATGAGTATCTGCTTAAGACTGGGGAGGCTGTCTGTAAGTGAGCAGAGGTCTATCTCCCAAGGCTTGAGGTAGTGAGAGAACATCTTGTAGAATAGACTGTAGATCCTTTATGGTATACTGCTGAGGTTTGACTTGGGATTTGTAGGTGATGACCAGTGGCATTCTGTGGTTTTCCCTGTTGGCTTGTACAGTAGTAGGTGACTTCTGGGTACCCCTCTGGCTCTGTCAATCTGTTTCTTCACTTCTGCAGGTGCATACTGTAACATTAAGAATGCTTCATAGAGATCCTGAAGGTGTCTGTGTCTGTTTGAGGGATTGAAACAAAGGTGGTTATATTTCAAGGCTTGGCTATAGACAATGGATTGTTTGGTATATCCTGGATGAAAGCTTGAGGGATGTAGGTAACTAGAGCGGTCAGTAGATTTTCAGCATTGGGTGGTGTTTGTTTGTCCTTCATTAATTTGCAGTGTAGTGTCCAGAAAATGTGTGGAATGTTCCAGGCTAAGGTTGATTGTGGGGTAGAAATTGTTGCAATCTCAATGGAAATTTTCAAGGGCATCTTTTCCATGGATCCAGATGATGAAGATGTCATCAATGTAGTACTAGTAGAGAAGTGATACTTGGGGATGAAAATGGAGGAAGTATTGTTCTAAGTCAGCCATAAAAAAGTTGGAGTATTGTGGGGCCAGGCTGGTAGCCATAGTAGAGATGCTGACTTGAAGATGTAAAGGATTTTCAAATCTGAAATGATTGTGGGTGAGTACAAAGTAACAAAGTTCAGTCACGAGGTGTGCTGTGACATCATCTGGGATAGTTCTCCTAATGACTTGTGATCTGTCTTTGTGTGGGATGTTGGCATAAAGAGCATCTATGTTCAGAGTGGCCAGGATGGTGTTTTCTGGAAGTTCACCAATGAACTGGATTTTTCCTCAGGAAGTTCATGGTGTCTTGAAGATACCTAGGAGTGCTAATATCATAGGGACTGATTAGAGAATCCTCATAGCCAAATAAACTTGCACAAAGAGTGCCAATGCCTGAGATAATAGGGCATCCAGGGTTTCCAATTTTATGGGGTTTTCGTAGTAAACAGAATATCCCTGGTCATTCTTCAGAGGGTGTGTCTGTCCTGATTTATTCCTGTGCTGCTTCAGGAAGCTTCTGGAGGAATCTGCACTGTTTGAATCTAAACAACTGCTTTGATTTGCTGTAACAGTATGACCTGATCCTATGACTTACACTTCCCTGAATTTATTTTCCGCCTATTCTATAAGTTCCCTGTCTCCAAGTATCTGACAAAATGGGATTTTCTCCCATGAAAAAGTGTGTGATAAATATCTTTGTTAGTCTTTAAGAGTGCCATAGGATTCGTTGTTTCTTATGCTGCTATAATTAATGTGGTACAACCCACTTTAATTGGATGCAATAATATCAGTATAAAAGTTCTTACACAAAGGGTATGTCTACACGGCACTTTTCTTTCAAAATAACACTCATTATTTTAAAATAAAAGAAATTTAGTCTACATGACGTTTTCTTATTTCGAAAGGACGGATCCCGTCCTTTCGAAATAAGAATCGTTGTTTTGAAAAAGTTAAACCCCGATGTTTTCGAAATGGCCGTTATTTCGAAATGGATATTTTGAAATAACGCCGATTAGACCTGTTGTTTCAAAACAACACCATTGTTTCGAAAGAACTGTTTTGAAACAACAGGTCCATACGGCTTTATTTCAAAATAACCATTTCGAAATAACAGCCGTTTGGATTGCAGGCTTTCCCTTAATTCAAATTAACATTTTGTTAATTCGAATTAACTTATTTTGAAATAAGGACTTTATTTCAAAATAACTCATTTTGAAATCCTTATTTCGAAATAAAGATGCATGTGTAGACATAGCCAAAGACAATTTGAAAGGGAAATAAGCTTGTAGCCATTTGAAAAGCATCTATAGTAGGGATAGTACATGTATAATTATTTTGGTTTAAAATAAAACCCACACCACTAATGTTGTGTCAGGAAAACTTTTATGCATGTACTGGATGTTAGGACACACTTTTCAGAGATAGTTGGCACCCATTGTAGCTGGAAAGAAGACTGTACTGGCATTGCAGGTGCTCAATACTTGTGAAAATTGGGCTAGTAACATCCCTGTCCCTTGATTTCCCATTGGTAAATTGAGAAGAATACTGCTTTATGTCACAGAGTGGTGAGGATACATTTTTTTGTGAGGCACTAAAATAATGCACCGGTAAGGGCCATCAAGATTTCTATAATAATAAGCCATATCTTTGGGGATCTTTTGGTTCTGTGGCTCCAGTTCAGCTCTGTCTTCTTTTGAGAGACAGCAAAGAACCAGTTCTTAGAACAAAAAGTTAATACCATTTAGCTAGACCCCACATACACAGGACACTAAGACAGCCATGTAGTAGCAGTCTGCTTAGGCCTAATTGTAGAGCCTGTCCCAGACCTGAACCCAAGCGAAATACAGCTGACCCAAACCAACCCAGGTGTGTAAGTTGTTTTTGGAACTTACCTGAGCCAGGCCCTACTCTTTCGCCAGAACCTACCAGCGCCTTTGTCCATCCTTGTGGTTTGGCCTGGTGGGGACTTCCCAAGTTCTGTGCCCATCATCTATCCAGCTGCCTCAGGCCCTGGGAGTTGGCTTGGTAGCGGCTTTGTGCCCTGATTCTGCCTGCAGCTGTCACCTCAATGCCTGGTCTGCTGTGGAGTGAGAGGTGCTGTGATTCATTGGCACACCCTCTCCACAGCGCACACAGAGCAGAATGAGGTGGCAGTGGTCAGCTAGGGTGGGGGGAGCACACAATGCCATCTGCGGAGGAGGTGATCAGAGGTGACCCAACCTAAGCCCAAGCAGGCCAGTTTGTTTTTCAGGCCCAACTCATACTCAACTGACACTGGTCTCCCTTCATGTTCGAGTTGTGCTGGAAGGCTCTATCATACAGAATGGTGCACCTTTGCAAATGGCAGCCCTTTAATATTAAACAAAAGCTCAGGGTTATTCTACTTCACAAGGGGTATGAAAATAGTGACACTCTTAAGCAAATTATTGTTGTTATGTCTCTAGTGTTTACTGTCTGCTCAGTCCTGCCCAAGAAAGTATACAAATTAAAAGTCAAATGTTCATGATGATGGTGGCATAAAGCTCTTATACGGCATGTTCCTATGTATATATCAAAGTGCTTTAGAAAGGAGGGTATCCAGCACACTCTTGCATATGGGTGTAACTTCACTAGTTAAGAAGTGCTACTATTTCAGGGCTACTACTCACTGGAGTGAAGTTGCTCACATAAACTTGCATGATTGGATCTCACAGAAATAAACTCTCAGTGAATAAATTATGTAGCCTAGGATTTCAGCACTTGAAAAATATTCAGTGAGAGATCTCCAGTAGCTTTTATGAGTGCAGCATTTCCAGTAATACTTTCATCATCATACTTTTGTTGGTAAATTATGATTGATTCTAACGTGGAGCAGACTTTCTTTGGAAAATGTAACCCCGCTGCATTCCAGGACATGGACAAAGAATTGCTGAGAGTATGTGGACATAAAGATACCTGTCTGGATTTTTCTCCTTTAAAAACTTCTGAATTGGTCTCACTGCTAGATATGATAAGTGTGGTGAGTGGTCTGCCCTGCAATCCCGTCACAAGCAGAATGACTCAGTCTTCCTTTGATTTGTCCCCCAAGCTATCTCACTGCCTTGGGGAGGAAGCGCAGGAACATCTGCAGTGCTTTAGGTCAAGAGCTTATTTTTTAAGCATTAAGGAGACTTAAAAATGCCTGACTCTGAAGAAAAGAGACATTACAGTGCGAATCACTGAACTGAGCAGAGCTGATAAACACATTGGGTCAGAACAAAAGAAGTATCTGCTAAAACAGCTGGAAAAAGATTTGCTGACCTCAGTGGAAAGTTCTACCTAAGTCAAGACAATGCCAGTTCAAGCCCCTAGTCAATAACTATCACTTTTTCCTCATATTAATGTGTGACCACACAACTAAGTACATCTGCAAAGTCAATATGTTTTAACTGCAGACAGCTAAGAAGGAGAACATGACTATCCTTAACATAGTTGCAGAAGGACTTAGAGGACATAGGACATAGACTTCTCTATGGCTGCATGGAGCCTTCCTGAGTCACAGCTTCTGGCACAGTATTGAGCATGAGGCTGAGAAGAAATCAGGGACATTTGCTAGCATTGGGCTTGTGGGGCTTGAGCCCCGAGTCCTGGCACCAGATCCCCCAGTCTGCTGTGTCAGTGGCTGCAGTAGCGGCATGCTTACGGAGCATGAGCCCCAAGTCCCAGCACCTGAGCTCCGGTTCTTTTACCTGGTCAGGGGTGCTCCTGGAAGAAATGCTCATCTCTGGAACAAGAGAGAGAAACAGTTCTCTGACCCTGAACAGGCTTGAGTCACCAGAGCTGGCTGGATATTTGACGTGTCAGCACTATGCTGTACCCTGCAAAAGGATATTGAAATGGCCTTTTTACCCATCATAGCAGGGGAACCTTGGAAGAAATTGTGCCTCTCAGAGTTGTGTCTGAGGAGAGCAATGAGAGGACACCAAACACCACAAATCAGCCAGGAAGACAATTCTTAGAAAAAATGGACTGTTCTGTGAAGTCAAAGGCTGCCAGGATAAAAGGAAGATTTCGATTGAATAGACATCCTGGGATCTGGCCAGTGAGAGATCATCCAGTATTTTATTGAGAGCAATTCTGGTAGAATGGAGGGGACTGACACCGAATGGAAAGGTGGACAAAAGAATAAATGGATGCAAACCGTCCATCACAAAATTTAGGATCAACCTTAAAGTCGACCTTATTCAGTTGACTCTATACCATCCACAGTGAGAACTCCTGTAGAGTGCACATGTCCACATTGGCAGCTGCTAAGTCAATCTGATGCTTAAGTTGACCTTATTAAGTTGACTTAAGGACTGCTCCCTATCTACACTAGCTTAATTTGACCTTAAGAGGTGGAGATACTAATTTGACTTAAGGAAGCACTTAAGGTGACTTAATAAATTCCCAGTGTGGATGGAGCTTTCCTTAGGTTGACTTAAGGAAGATTAAGTTGACCTCCAGCTCCAGTATAGACATACCCTTAATGACTATAATACTAGATACCAAATTATAGTGATATAATATTACATGTTGCACTAAGAGACAAATAGTTTATGATAATATAAAGACAGATAATATTCTAAGTTCAAAGCAAAAAAATAGAGAAAGTTGAAACTTCTACATTTCCAAATTTGTGAGTAGAGCTGCTCAGAAAAACTTCAAGTGAACTATTTTCAATGAAATTAAAACCCTTCGGGAAATCCCTTAATTTTGCCTAAATTTTATTTAGGAGGAAAAAAGAAATCCCACAGTATTGAAATATCCTATTTCAAAAATTTCAGAATGAAACAGTGTTTTGCTTTCATTTTCAAACAGCTTTTAATTTTGAAATGGCTCAAGTTTGAATTTAAAAAATAAAAGTTTTCACATATCAAAAGGAAGTGTTTTTATACCTAATTATTTGCAATTTTCCTTTATAGTGAATTTTGAAATTTTTGTCTTTCATGGCAATTCAAAATTAAGCAAAATTTAGAAATCCTTCACAAAATGGAACTACCATCCTCTGACCAGCTCTCCTTCTGTGTGCTGAAGTTTTCAGCCTTTATATCAAATGAATGATACATGTATACTTAAAATGTGTATAATTTGTATATTACTTTAGTTAAATGTATTTAAAATGAGATAATCCCTGTTCTTATTTATTCATTTACTTTACAGCACATGAAGTGTACAGAGGGCCTCAAAGTAGGCGTACGTTACAACTGTGTCCACTTTAATACCTTTTTATACAGCTAGGATGCTGTAAAGAGGTTTTAGTCTAACTGAACAGGGCCCTGGTCCAGAAACATCAACTATTTTCATTTAGCATTCCAGGGGAGCTCAAACTACCTTGATCGCCCTTCCTGTATTTGCTGCAACCCAGCTTAACCAATCAACTTCATCTTCCTGATGTAGCCTACAGACACCGCCCTTTGAAGACTCACTTCTCTGTCTACTAAGCACAAATTGTCTGCCTATTTCAGAATACCTTCTGCACCTAACTAGGGCTTTACTTTTATCTTGGAGCTCATTTGTAAAAATCTAATTTGGGAAACTCTGTTATTACACAACACTACCAAATAATCCCAGTATTACATTCTTAAATTTGTGCCTTTGGTCTAAGTCTCCCAACATACATTGGAAATATGCAACACACCTACAAAGTAGACAGTGTTTCAGCTGTTTTTTCAGATCAATGAGCTGAGCCACACAGAAGATAGATAATTTGCTGACGGGCACAAAGTTAGTCAGTGAGAGAACTAGCAAGAGAACCCAGGAGTCCAGTTGTAACAATGAGACTATTTTCACATAAACACTTTCCAGCAGAATGTAGGAAAAAATAGGATATATGGTATACCTGGTCTAGCTTGGCTGCTTTAAATGAGTCATTCAATAGATAGATAGATAGATAGATAGATAATGTTCCAAAGGGACAGCCGTATTAGTCTAGTTCGGTAAAACAAACAAGGAGTCCTGTGGCACTTAAAGACTAACACATATATTTATTGCATGAGCTTCAAAGCCAGCTCAAGGGATAAACCAGTGTGACACTGGCTCAGTGTGCTGAAGCTTAGGGGTGCTGGTGCCTCTGCTTTGAGCCAGCCCACCCCACCCTGCACCGCAGACAGAGAACAGCTAGTCCAGGGGTGGAGCAGGCTGGCCCAGATGCCGTGCTCTGCTCTCTTGCCCCTCCCCTGAGCTGGCTGTTCCTCCCTAGGGGCAGGGAAGGCTGGCCAGAAGCAGGGCAGGAGAGCAGAGCCCAGCCCCTGGACCAGCCCGCTCTGCCACTAGGGGCAGAGTGGCTGGCTCAGGGAAGGGAGGGAGTGTGAGGCCAGCCTCTGGGCCAGCTTGCTCCACTGACCCCCCCCCAGTGTGAGGGGAGAGGCAAGAGTGACCCTGCAAGTCAATTGGTCCTGGGCCCCACACCCCCTAGGGTTGGCTCGGGGCGCCACTACCCCTTGAGCTAGCCCTGATGAGCTTTCGTGGGAGAAAATCCCACTTTGTCAGATGCTTTGAAGATGGGGGACCTTTCAGAAGGGAGGAAATAAATGCCAGGAAGTGTAAGTCATGGGATAAATATGTAACCTTTCTGCCAGGCTGAGATGGCAGCAGCAAAGGGCCAGGTTGTATACTGAGGGTTTTCAAAACAATGTTAGAACACCAACTAGCTCAATCCCTAACTCAGTTTCTTGGGAAATCATGCACTATTCCTTGGGTGCCCTAGAGGGGCAATGCTTCCCTGCTTGCAGGCATGAGTCTGAGTGTAGTGCACCAAATTTTTAATGGCAGCATGAAAGAATATATAGAGAGGCATTATCAATACCAGCACTGGTTTGGGGAATAAGAGCAGGGCACGATTCCCCCAAAACCCAACAAGCAGAACTCACCCCAACCCAGTGTATATGGAGTGTGATCTTCACTTTTCCATTATCCCCATACTGACTATCATAATGGCTATCATAGTTTTAGCATCCACCTCAAAAAGCAGGAGGGGGGCCCCTCAGCCTTCCTCTCCAGTTGTTTTCTGCCACCTCTAGATCTGTTCACACCACCCACCATCTGCTGGCCCTGCCCTTTGACTGCTGGCTTTGCCGGCTGGTCACTCATGCCCTTCTTTGACTGCTTGCACTGTCTGCTTGCACTATCCACTGGCTGGTCACAGTGTCTCCTGGCTCCACCCACTCGCTGCTGGCACCACCTGCTGGTCACCCCTGTGTTCTGCTTGTTGCTCACACTGGCTGCTGGCACTACCTGCTAGTCACTCACACCATCTGCTAGCTCCTCAAACTGTCCACTGCTGCTGGCACAACCTGTTGGTCATTCTTCAGTGGTTTCAGCTTTTAGAAAGGATTTCAGCCCTCAGTGATTTCAGCTCGAGTTCAGGACCCCAGCGACTGCTCCTCTGATCAAAATAACAAAGGAGACTCCACAAGGAGTCATCAAGTCTGTCTTTTAACAATAGACAGGGGGTGAGGCATTGCCCTTTGACAGAGCTAATGAAATCCCCATCCTCCTCTCTCTGATCTCACAAGACTGAAAAATAAAATTGCTTACTCTTCCAAGTTCTGTGCTGCTGATGTTGACTTTTCTACCAAATAGGCTACACAGAGTTTACAGTGTCAAAGGATAGCATATCATGAAAAGACAACATTGCATTTCCCTCTTCAATTAAAATACAGGTATTTAAAGATTTGTGGGCAAACCAGCCCATATATAGTTGACCATCATACCCTGCACTCACCTAGTGAGATTATGCTAAATACCTAATTGTACTCATGTAAATACAAAGTCCATGCAGAACACTTGCACTTCTTTTAGCTGTTAAGGACAAGAAGTATCTAGCTTCTCTAAACTTGCCTTACAGAGAGGCTATGTTCACACAAGGCAGGCTTGTTTCGAAAGAAGACATTTCGAAACAAAGTGTTTCGAAATAACACATTATTTCGAAACACCTTATTTCGAGGACAAAAACTTTGTCCTCGAAATAAGGGAGCGAAATAGCAGGTCCGCAGTGTGGATCTGTTATTTCGCTTGATGAAGGGACTGCTGGCACTCACAGGGTGCAGCGTAGAGGGGCGCTGCACCCCACGGGTGCCTGCAGAGGGCTGCAGGCACCAGTGGAGTGAGGCACAGCCCCGCACCTCACCTGGAGGGTGCCTGCAGTCCCCTGCAGGCACCTGCCAGGAGAGGCACAGCGGGGCACCTCACCCCAGGGGCTTTAAAGCCCCAGCTGCCCCCAAAACTGGCAGCAGTCCCCGGGACGCAGCTGGAGCCCACTGCTGCCAGGGTGGAGTGAGCGCCAGCCCCTGGGAATCCCCAGCGCCCCCGCTCCTGCCGGGGGCATGGGCGGGGTATCCCCGGCCACACCCCCAGAATCCCTGGCGCCCCCGCTCACGGCCACGCCCCTGGAATCTCCAGTGCCCCCTCTCCCGGCCACGCCCCCGGAATCCCCCGCGCCCCCGCTCCCAGCCACGCCCCCAGAATCCCCGGCAGGAGTGGAGGCGCTGGGGAATCCCAGGCTGGTGCTCACTCTGGCCCCAGCAGCAGCAGGCTCCAGCCATGCCCCGGGGACCGTGCCGCCAGGTTGGGGGCAGCTGGGGCTTTAAAGCCCCTGGGGTGAGGCACCCCACTGCGCCTCTCCTGGCGGGTGCCTGCAGGGGACTTCAGGCATCCTCCAGGTGAGGCGCGGGGCTGCGCCTCACTCCGCGGGTGCCTGCAGTCCGGGGGGGGTGGGGCGCAGCCCCGTGCCCCCCCCCCCACGGACACCCCTCAGCACCCTGGCCAGAGAGATTAGATCAGGTGTCTCAAACTCAAATCATCATGAGGGCCACATGAGGACTAGAACATTAGCCCTTTACATTAGCCCAAGGGCCATACCACTGAAACCTTTTCATACAGTGATATTGTAAATATTGGTAACAATAGTGTCATTGTGGGCCACAGGAAATAGCTTTAGGGGCCACATGCAGCCCATGGGCCACGTGTTTGAGACCCCTGGATTAGGTTGATAGATAGATAGATATGCCATTGTAGATGGAATGTTTAATAAGACAGAGAGAGAATGTAATTTCTCCCATCACACATCGGTGCTGCATGCACATTCAACATGGATATTTTTTTTGGAAGCCTGTAGTATTAGAAATGTCAGAAGCCTGTAGTATTGAAAGTGGCTGCTGTTTCAGAAATACCCCATGAGGTGGAGAGGGTGAATTGCCAGGAATTTCCATTTACATGAACAATGAAGGAAATTCTTAACTTCCTTGGTTCACCAAACGTTGGTGAAAAACAAGTGCAATGAATGAAGGATTGAACTGCAGGGGAGAGACATGGCGGGAAAATTTTTCCCAGCTGGAAGTTCAAAGCAAGCACTGCCCCTGTGACTAAGTCTTTTTATTTGCAGGGTGTCTCAGTATAGATGTACAGTTTGTGATTTCACTTTTTGTGAGCAACCAATCATCATATTTCCTTTGACCACTCCTTTAGTTAATGGGCCATGTTTCAGTGTTTGGTTCTCATGAGCTTTTCTCTCTCTCTCTCTCTCTCTTTCTCATGTTCAGCTTTGGAAAAAAAAATCTCCTCCAGCCATCAGGATTTCTTTGAGTTTCTTCCATTTAGCTCCTAGAGAGGGCAGTGTCTCTCATTTGCTTTGCCTGAGTCACAGTGTGTGTCTGATGGAAGTTTTAACAGAGGTAAGAAACCAGTAGGTCTAAAGTAGGTCATTAGATGCATGAAATGCGAAAGGGTGCCAGTAAACGTCAATATTTATTTTTGCTCTTGTATTGTTAGAAAATGCCAAGGGGGAGGAAATAATCTCTGGAAGGTTATAGGCAGGTTTATGCTAAGGTAAGGTTATAGACACGCACTTTAATATATGTAGGTATGATGCCCTATTTTATGGAAGTGCTTCAAGCAAGTGAATGAGGTTGTTTTGTTTTGTTTTGTTTTGTTTTGTTGTGTTTTGTTGTGTTTTTTTGCATATTCACTTTTTATAATGTATTATTGCTTATGTGAACTTAGTCCTACAAAGTAGGAAATTATAAATGTTGGCAACAAATTAGGTAAACTACAAGAGTAATGTTTTAGATGGCTGTTTTGCAGTTTTTGGAACAATTGTGATTCATGGATAACCTGAAAATGTTTTAGTGCTATGTTGAGAATGTTGTAGCTTTTCTGCAGGTTCATATACAGCCTGTTAACATGGCTTCCAAAGAAATAGCGACTTGTGTCTTAGCCAAGGGGTTCTCCACCACTATGTCAGAACACATTACTGTGTTGCAACACAGCAGTGTGTCACAGAGAGCAGAGGAGATTTCTGGATTTGGCCTGGCAAGACCATCAAGTGTTTTGTGAACCGTAAAAGGTTGAGAACCACTGTCTTAGTCTATCCATGCCTTTATTTTAGGTGTGTAATTATACAGGACCAATAATGTAGTTTTAAACCACCCTATAGTAAAAGTTGGCACATCCTTTCATAGTATTAATGTTCATAGAGAGTCTCTTACAGACCTTGCACTTCCTGTCACATTCATGTCCCTGTGGTAATTATCACATTTGTGTATATGGGAAAGGAATATTAACAAATTACTTGCACATTTTTAGTTGTTACTGCACTTAGAGTTTTGCCCTTTTGATGGCATGGGGAGGGGTGAAATGGGGGACAGGCATGAGAATCATCATATCATTTCCTTTTGCTCTTTATTTCATCATACACTTCCATTTGTTTTGTTTTCCCCATCATAGTTCCCCTACACCTTGCTTCCTCTCATATGCTTATCTGTAGAGCTCTGTGTGGATACAAAAATGTGCATCTGTGACAATAAATTAATATTAACCAAGCCATCCCCAGTCTATCTTTTCCATGGCATCCTCACTCAGAAGGCACTTGCACCCCAGGACATCCCAATCAGCTGTTCAGAGCCCAGCCCCTCCAGACCCCAGTGGAGCAGCTGACTGGCAGGGCCCTCACAGAACAGTTGATTGGTTCCCAATGTTCCCTCTAAGGTCCTGAGGCAGCTGAGCAACTCAAGTTGGTCACTGCGCCCCCTGCGGGCCCAATCCTTCACCTCCCACGGGCCCGATGCTCCCCCTCAACTATCCTGGTAAGCCCCCCCAGCAAGCCAGATTCCCTCCTCCTATCCTAGCCGGCTCCCCCCAGTAACCCCCCAGCCGGCCTGAATCCCCTCCCCCTCACTCTTGCCTGCGTGTGGGGCCCACCCATGGCTCCTCCAGCCGGAAAAGCACTGATGGCGCATGCTCAGACATTCTGGGCATGCTCCGTCAGAGCTTCTCTGGGTGGGAGTTTTAATAACTCCCAGCTCTGGAGGAACTCTTAGCCGGCTGGAAGACAGCATCTTCCAGCCGGGTAGGGGCTCTGGCTGCTGGCTGTGCGTGGTGGGTAGCGTCCTCTGCTTGGGGCCACAACAGGGAGCTGCATGGCTGCGCAGCTTAGAGAGAACATGGTTGGTAGCCATACTCATCTCTGGATCTCAGAAGTGGAGAAGGAGCTTCGAAGTCTACATGGTCCAAACAATTGCTTCCCTGCCTTTGAGGTTCGCATCCAATTCACCATGAGTTAAAAATGGTCCATGGATATATAACAGATATCAGGAGATTTGCAGGGCTCTACTCTTCTGTTGCCTAGTCAGGTTGTCACTGTACGTGCTTGCATCTCCTGCTGTTCCCTCCGCCCTTGAAAAGGTGTCTCAGCTGTTTTGCCTTCCCTTCCCCTTGATGCTTTTTACAGGGTGGCTTTCTTCATCCCTCTTTCTCCCTTATTTCCATGTACCTTCCTGCTCCACTTATGGCTCCATTTCCATTAGCCATTCCTGGCTATTCCTGATGACTTCTTGGCTCCTCTCCCACTGGTGGCTCTGCTTTCATCCTTCTCTGCTACCTTTGCTGCTGGTGGCAACTGAGAGGCCAGTTACTCTGTGGTTTCTGCTGCAGCAATTGCTGGCTCTGGTTCCTGTTCCTCACTGCTAATGTTTCCTGAAGGAAACAACTAAACTGCCTCTTCCTCCTTCTTCCAGCTGCTTTTACATGGATCCAGGGTTTCTTGGGCCACAGACAGCTGTTAAAATACCTGGATGCAAAGGGGGAGAAGCCATAACCTTATGGCTTGCCAAATCTCTGTGGACCGTGAGAATCACTGCCCTTTTGCATGTTTCTACATAGCATGTTTCAGAGCAGTGTGCAAGGGAATTATTCAGATAACTCCCAACAGCTGAGGAGTGGTGCTTCTCTGTGAGCTGTGCTTAACCCAAAGGAAATATGCCAGTATGTGAGCGGCAGTGGATCTAAGTCCACAAAAGAGAATTCTACCAGTAAAACACATCTCATTAGCACAGACTTTGTCCAAATACAACAGGAGACCATAATGTTTCTTTTTAACCTTTAAAGATGGTGTTTTGGTTGTACCTGAAGTATTTCTGGTACTACGTATATTGAAAAACTTCTGAGTTCCAGTAATGCATATCTTTATGGGTGACATTTTAAAAGAAATTATTGAAATATGTTTACTATATGTATGGCAAACCTCAGCATGAATAGATCTTAAATGAACATACCTGTTCCATGACTGCACAGGATCCGGTTCATACCTTAGAGCTTAAAAGTACAATATGAATGCACTGTGACACAATAGTGCCATGTCGTTCAGTTTGGAAATGTATCACTGTATCAGACTTAATTTTTCTAAGTTCGGTCTCTATGACCAGCAAAAGGCATGACACCACAAGACCAAACAGTCTTATAAGAGACCATATATCCTGAGTGTATCCATAAGGAGTATGTCCACAGTGGAGCCTTAGGTCGGCTTAAAGAAGATTAAGTCAATGCAGTAGGTTTTATTAAGTAGACTTAAGTGCTTTCTTAACTCAACTTAATAACATTACCTCTTAAGGTCTACTTAACACTTATGTTGACCTTATTAAGTCAACTTAAGCCAATGTAGATAGGGAAAGCCCTTAAATCAACCTAATTGGCCTCCAGGCCCCCTCCCAGAGTTCCTCGCCAGCAGGGGCATCTATCCACAGCACACCACTTCTCCGTCGACCAAGCACCTGCCAGTGTGGACGCAGGCAGTTGACAGGAGTTTTCGGTGTGGACTCTCTAAGTTGACTTAACAAGGTTGACCTTGTTAGATAACTTAACAGAGCCCCCAGTGTACACATACTCCAAGAGAGTGCAAATAGCAAGAACCTGTTCAGAACAGATGATAGGCTTTGGATTGCTTCTCTTGCTTTCATAGAAAAACAAACAAGGAGTCTAGTGGCACTTTTAAAGACTAACACATTTATTTATCACATGAGCTTTTGTGGGAGAAAATCCCACTGTGGCAGACACTTGAAGAAGAAGAAGTAGAGAACTGTAATTCTCCTTCTTCAAGCATCTGTTGAAGTGGTATTTTCTGCTGTGAAAGCTCATGCAATAAATACATTTGTTAATCTTTAAAAATGCCACTAGACTCCTTGTTTGTTTTGCTGAACTAGACTAACATGGCTACCCCTTTGGAACTTGCTTTTGTAGATAATCTGGTTGTCTATTACAGGATCAATATTCCTTCACAGACACTGAAAGTGACTAAATGGCTGACTAAATGCTACAAATGCTTTTGTAATTTTCTGGGATGCTACTTGCTATTTGTCCAATAAACACCATGTTCATGTTGATTATCATCTGCCATCCCTAATTTACTATGATTGCAAAGATGCATTGTCATCCATATATGGCACATACAGGTGCTTATATTCACTTGAATAAATTGAAAATGGGATGATGGATTTTATCCTTCAGCATCACGCTTGCCTAATGTAAATCAGATCTGTGTGAGATCAGGGTGTGTTTCCTCTATACAGCAGAGTCTGAAAGCAGTCACTTTCTAAACAGGTATTTAGCGATCCTCTGAGCTACATACATGTAAACAGGTACTTAGGGCCTCTATCTTCTCTCAGATTCACCCATGTAATTCTTTTCCTGGACTTCAGGGGACCTATGCTGGTGTGAAGGTGGAGTAACTGAGGACAGAATTTGGTCAACAGATTTAAAAAACCAAAACAAAACAAGGAGCTGATTTCAAGGGGTTGGTTTGTGGACCCTTTACTCTCGTTGGTGAGCACCTACTCATGGGTGTAGACTGATTGCAGTCAAAGTGTACTATTGCGATTGCCTCTTTACTGATGTGAGTAAGGGATTCACAGCTGACCCCAATGAAATAAGTGAAGATCTCTGAAGTCTTTAGTCTTTGCATGCAAGCTTCTTCTTTGAGTTGTGTAGGCTCCATCCTCACCTTTACTGATGGCTTGAGAGACAAGCTAAATACTGTGCCTGTTGTAACTTGGCCTGTTTGGACAATACAAAATGTTATTTAGTGGCTCATAGTGTGTTTCAGTGTGATATTAGAAATTTCTGTGGCATATATGTTGCCGATATTACACTGATTTATGTGCTAAATGAGGGCTATGTCCAATTAGGACATCTAAATATATTGCTAAGCTCAGTTCACTTTATATCAGGGTGACATCAAGTGGGGGAGGTCCAGCAGAAGCTGGATTCAGTATAGTTCTGCAAACAACTGCCATCGTTCCATTTAATGATGTCCATCACTGTAACATAGACAGCACAGTGAAATGCTTGCATCTCCTTGTTTACCAACTGTTAGACTATTTTTTCTAATTTCTTGCTGATGCAAGACAGAAAATGCTCAGTATTTCCTTATCACACTCATGCAAAGTCTTAAGCTGATAAAAGCCTGATCCATGGCCCATTGAATTCTTTCTGCTCTGCTAATGAGCCAACTCCTGAAGTCTTTGGTTAATTTATACGTAGGCAAATGTCAGTCCTTTTGAGGTTACTGGGAGCTTTCAAAGTAAAAAGCTAATTAGGACTTGAGGATTTAGGCCACTGTGTAGACATGGGGTATACGGTACACTTAAAATTAAATGAAAATAAAAAATCAAATCGAAATACCTAGGGTTTATTTAAGAACAGAAAAGATATGTATAAAACACAAATTCACCCCAACCTTTGCCCTCATTCAAGTCAAGTCTGAATCTGTTTTTGAATGTCAGTGTGGATAATATTTTATCTCCCTTCTCCTCCCTCTCCCCCACATATCCACATACAATTGTCATTCTGTAATTCCTGCCTGTGGCTGGAGGCTGATGTGTCCAGTAATCCTGAGAGACTTTGTTCTTGTAGTATAGTTGTCCTGATAGGAACCAGGCAGTATTAATTTCATTCCCTGTTTTGCTCAGCCTATACATTTGGACAAGGGTTGATAATATTAAAATAAACATCCATGCCTTTGGTACTCATCTAAAGTGAATCTTTGATCCTTTAGGGGTTGTCCATAGCTAGTTTTATTATTTATATCCCTTCCTTTCCAAATCTTTTTAAATTATTTATATTTTTTCCTGAAATCTAACTGACAAGCAGAGAGAATAAAACTCATTAATATTGGCAGCTTCCTGTATCTTCATTTATACCAAATGTAGTTTAAAACATTTTCATGCCAATAGTAAAAGGCACAGTCTGCAGCTTTCTTCACAAAGTACAGTGGTAAGTCATGAACAGCCATTAATTTGTTGACCTTGCCAATAGGGAGATTTGTCTCCTGTTGAGAATTACTTTTTATTGCAAATTTAGAATGACAAATTTTACTGCTCTTCTTGTAGTGCGGCATAACCCCTGCATCTCTCAAGGTGATATACTACAAGATCTGATGCTATGGTATAATTCCAACCCTTGATTTAATATAGTTTTTCCATGATTCCAAATAACTCACCACTCACCAAGGTCCTTGCAAATAAGCACCCAAACTTTCCATCTGGCACGGCCATAACCTGTAGTTCCTGATTGTATGTTGATGGTGATTGCCACATACAGTTGCAGTTGTTAAAGTGCCCCAATGAGACAGTTCAAATGGAAGGATCTATCTTTTTAAAAGCATTGTTGCCATAGTGAAAATATGTGAAGCTGCTAGATGTGAACTCACAAATGCAGCCTGTGAGAGCCACCTTTATACGCCAAATTGAAATGTTTTTAAGAAGTTGCTTTCCAGAGGTATTTTTGTCTTTAGTTACCTGGACTAGCAGACATCTGAGATTCTGAAATTGAACCAAAAGGAATCCAAGATTTCACTGCTCTTAGAACAAGTTGTACATGAAGAACGTCATTTCCTCAAGAACAGAACTATACAATGGTTAAAGTATAATTTGATGGGCTCCAGAACCAGGAGCTCCCCAGCCCAGGAAAAGACCTGGGGCTCATGCACTGGGACTCAGGGCTCAAGCACAGTATGTGCACCGCTGCTGCAGTCACCACTGCAGCAGACTCAAGGCTCCGATATTGGGACTTGGGGCTTGAGTCCCCTCAGCCAGAGCCAGTGACTCCCCTCCCCGGAACCCTGCTAATCTGTGGGCCCTCTTCCCATTGTCCAGGCCCCCTTCATGCATGTGAGGGCCCCGGCCCAGGTAAGCATTTGCAACCACTTCTCAGTACCATATGCAGCAGTTATCACTCCATAAAAATATTTAAAATTTTATATGGTGTTTATGTCAATATCAAATATTGTCACAAACTAGCAAACACTGCATAACATGTAGGCTATGTCTACACTTACATGGTTAAATTGATTTAACTTATATTGATTTAATAAAATGAAAATAAAATTCATTAAACCAACCTAAATTAAATTTGTTTAACATGTCCCCACTAGAAACCTAAATTGAACTAACATACCCATGGATAGGACTTGCTGGTTTGATTTAGGATAGGGGCTCCATAGGAAGTGTGGCAACACAGCCCCCAAAATGGGCGATACCATCACCCAATCCCCTGCTGGGCTCTTGCCTGCTGAGCTGGATGGTGAGAAAAAAGCATCCCCCCATCCACCTCTGGGTGCTCTGAGCTTGGTGGAGGCAAAGGCATCCTCCCCCCCCACCTGGCTGCAGCCCCATGTGCTCAGCCACGCATGGCGAAGGGACCCCCTTGCCCGGCTATAGAGACAGTCAGCTGGGTGCAGGGGGATCCCCTTCTCATGTATGGCCACTGAGCTGGGAGCCAGGCATGGGAGCTCTTTCCCTGGTGCCTGGCGAGCGCGTAGGGAGCCCTTCACAGGGGATCCCTTCCATAGTGCCTGGCTTACATGCCAGGAGCTGGGCGTGGGGGTCTCTTCTCCCTGCTGCTTGGCTAGTCTGCTGGGGTCCCTTCCCTGTGGGTAGCCAGTGCATTGGGAACCAGGCGCAGGGGCTCTTTCCCCAGCACTCGGCCAGTACATGGGGAGCCAGGCATGGGAGCTCTTTCTCTGACAGCCAGCTCGCACTCCGGGATCCTGTCCACAGTGCCTGGCCATCACTCGGGGAGCTGGGCATGGGGGATCCCTTCTCCCCTGCCACCCAGCCAGCACTGGGAAAGCCAGGTGCAGGGGTCCCCCACTCTCTTTGGCCAGGGTGCTGAAGGCTGGCCCTTCCTTCCTGGGTGCCATGCACTCTGGAAGGAAGAAGGTCAAACCTTGGTCAAACTCGAAATAAGATTTACATTGAAATAATGCAGCTACACTGCATTATTTTGATGTGTTCCACTTTAATCATCATTTTGGTATAAAACTAGGTTTTATAATATCAAAATGGCCTTTCCTTATAGCAAAATGAGGGAGCTCCTTATTTTAATATAAGGAAAGCTAGTGTGGATTTGCCCTTCTTTAAATTGAAATAATCAGCGTTATTTCATTTTAAAGAGTAAGTATGGACATACCCAACAAGTTCTGTGATCAGCGCACCCCCCCACACCCTATAAATCTATACACACTCTACTCACCTCATACACACATGTATACACACACACTAGATCTGTGCACACTCAATTCCACACACGCATTTGCTTTCTCAGTGCCATCTCCCTACAGCTGAGCTAGTGTCTGTTCCTCCTAAAAGGACAATACTGTGGTGCTGTTGAAAAGGCTGGTGACCCCATGGGCTGGCAGGGTTCTTGGTAAAATGGCATCATTTGACCCAGAGCTTCCTTGCTTTCCTGGCAAGGCCTGAGAGTGTATGACTGTTTCCTGGCCTGCTACACAATGCATTAACCTTAGCACTGAGCCGCAAGCCAAACCACTTTGCTTCCACACTGTTTAGGAGACCAGGCCAAGCAAATGACCTGATCCAAATGCGAGTCAAGGGAAACCTTTCCCTTGACTCCAGGCCGGTCCCCGAGACTGGAGCAGGGAGCTGAGAGGAAAAGCCAGAGGAGGCCGCAGATTGAGAAACTTCGTTCTTATGAGAACAGTTTTTTGAACAGTTGATTTTTGTTTTTGTGGCACTTAATCATTGTTCCCACATCCCATCCTTTGCTGATCTTAAGTTCCCAGTTAATTTCCAGCACAGCTTCATTAAATTATTCCCCTCCAAAAACATGCCAACTATTGTGGTTGCCAATGCCCAACTTCTTTCACTTCCCCTCCTTGTGTAAATTGCCCATGGTGGAGGAGACAGCTATATTGGCCCCTGCTCCGTAGTGGCCAGAATTGAGCTGCTATTTGGCTGAAAGAGAGCTGGCCACTGGTTTGATCTTGTTTCAGTTAATGGATTTGGGCCTGTCCAAAGAGTTGTTCTTGAGTAGTTTGGGGGCTTTCTCCCTCTGTGATTTCTTGACATAACTCCAATAAAGATAGATGAACACTCCCCCTCCTGGATTTTTGTTTCTTTTCACGTGCATGTCAAGATGAAACAAAAGGGTGAAATCTGAGACTAAAAAAGTGCAGCTGGGAAGAAAGCGGGCCAAGTGATCACTTGAAAACTTCCGCCCCAGAGAAAAATATCCAATGACATAATTATAGTGCCTTTGTTATCTTGGGGGAGGGTCCATAGTGTGTTGTTGATCCAAATTTCACTGGCAACCCTTTTCTGCTCTCCCCACACCCTTGTTAGTTTAATTGCCCTTTTGAATGGACTTTCTATTTGCTGCTAATGATAGTGTATTGATGTTCAATGCAGTGCCCTCATTGCCTTTGTTTGGAAGGTGTTGAAAGGGAAATCTGTATTGTAAAGCACCCACAGCTCTATGCAATGTGGAGATTGCTACCTGAGAGCTAGGCATTCCTCCCTCTAGGAAAAGGGGAACAGACCTCTGGTGAGGGGAGAAGGAAAGAAGGAATCCAAAAGGAACCACTTTTTATACTGCTGACATGGGGTGAGGGGAAGGCTGGGTGCAGACTCTTGGGAAAATTTCTACCAAATTCCTGACCTCCCACATCTACCACTCGTATGGGAGAGGCTGAGTCTAACTCCCATATTGGCTTGGCCCTGTGATCTGAAGCAGGGGAGAACCATCAAAGTGCCCCAGGCTCTCTCCTCGCTGGAAAAAGGTGCAGAACTAAACTCTTCTGTCAAGTGTGGATTCCTTAAAGGGACTCAAAAGTGCATCTCCTTCCAGAGTGGCCCAGTACAGATGGGAAAATAAAGATGTTCTGGCTTAGAACTCTGACAGCCCAGAGCTGTGGCATGGTGCAGGCTGGTGACACTCCAGGTCTAGGAGAGCTTGGCTGGAGGTGCTGGAGCCGAGCCACTCCCACTGCTGGAGATGAGCCTCTCAAGCCACGCCAGCAGCTGGGAGGGAGCCCCTTACAGAGGTGGCAGTGCCCCATAATCTCCCCAAGTGTGGCAGTGGGGCTGGGTGGCAGAGGATGTCTGTCGTAGCTCCTGACTCCTTTATTAAATGATTGTGCATTGATTTGCTATATACTCATGTGAAATCATATCCTAATCAATAAAGTAATATTTGTTTTATCTAAAGCTGTGTGGGCTTTAGAGGGTGTGAATGAGAAGAGAGCTGGGTAATTTTATTTCTTTGTCAAATGAGCGAACCAGAGTCCATGAGACTAATAGGGACAGTAGTTCCCAGTGTGGCATCTGGAGGCTGGGGGTGCTTGCTAAGGGACTGTCCCTCAAGTGGCTGAAAAGAACACACCCACTGCCTGGGACTGAATATATGCAGTAGGGTGGTGTGAACTGATTCAGGAGTCACCTGGCAAAGTGGAGTAAGTTGTGGTTCAAAAGTGGAGATTGGGGTGCGTGGGATCACAGTGGCACTTTGGAACAGATTCTGGGAGGGGAATGACACAAATGGACAAGTCAATTTCCAGCAGTATCATACTGTTGGCCATGGTGGAAGGTGACCACAGCCCCCCCCAAGAACTAAACACAGTCATGGGGTGATCAGGCAAATTCACTCAGGTTATATCACCCCCAGAGAATCACCACTGCCTGGAGAGGCTTATATATACTGGGTCAAACTGGATTCTCCAGCAACCACCACACAAGGACAGGACTTCTAGCTAAATAGACCAAATTTTCAAGTCAGAAGCTTCTTCCTAATCCAGCAGATGAGTAGACCCTTCTGTCCAAGAAGGGGAGTGGGGCAATTCTTAGGGGATGGACCAGGCTTCAAGAGGACTGAGGCCTACCTCCTGGAGCCCAGGTTTGGCTGATTTCTGGTATGCCTGTTAGCAAGTATGTAGTAAGTTCTTTTATTCTTCTTAGTATTTTTCTATAATGCTTTTATCTTAAATGTGCTTCTACAGAAAAGGGCTGTGTGAAAACTTTTAACTCTGGGAAGTAATGCTGTTTTTAGCCTCTTTGCAGAAGGCCTGTTTAGGCAGTCTAACCCAATGGTTCCCAGCCTTTTTAGCTCAAGGCCACAGACATCATTTTTACAGTACTGAAGGGCAACCAGCCTCTGCCAGCAGGCCTTCCCTGAAAAGCAGTCTGCCTCCTCACTGATCTCACATCTCTCTGCTGCAGAAGGAAAACCAAAATTGTCATGGAGCTCTGTGCACTCCACCTGTATCCCTAGGCATGGCTCCCTTCTGGATCTAGGGACATGGAAGATCAGTGCTCCCTTCCCTCTGGCTCTCGCAAGGACCTCAGGAAGGAAGCCAAGAGCCATTTTGAAAGCCCTTGTGAGCCGGTTCTGGCCTCCAGACCATAGATTGGGAAGTGCTGGTCTAACTTGCTGGGGAAGTTGCAGTGTAGGCAGAAGACCAAATAGCCTGGAAAAATACTGGTCAGGAGGGCATGGGACTCTCCCTAAGAGAGGTGCCAAAGGGATAGCCATGTTAGTCTAGCTCTGCAAAACCAAAAAGGAGTCTGGTGGCAGTTTTAGGGCGTGTTCACACAGCATTCTTATTTCGAAACAATGAGGTTGTTTCGAAATATGAATTGCCATGGCCACACGGCGCACGGTGATTTTGAAACAAGCAAACCCCTTGTGTCGAAATGGCAGCTGTTCTTCTGAAACGGCATAAACCTGGTTTAAACGGCATAAACCCTTCGAAACAGCGTTGTTTCAAAACAGCTCATTTTGAAACAACGCCAGCGGGACACGCTGTTTCGAAACAATGGCTGTTTCGAAACAGCATTTGAGACTTCTTCCCAGGGTGCTTAGCACCCTGGGAGGAAGGCCTGCCCCCTCAGCACCCTGGCCAGGGTGCTGAGGGGTGTCCCCTGGCCAGCAGACGGGGACTGCAGGCACCAGCAGAGAGCAGGTCAGCCGGGCGCTGCACCCTACTGGTGCATGCAGAGGGGGACTACAGGCACCCACGGGGTGAGGCTGCTGCCCCTGCAGGCCCCCCTGGGGTGAGGCGCCTGGCTGCGCTTCACCCCACGGGTGCCTGCAGCCCCCTCCCCCAGTGAAATAGCGAATATTTCGCTCCGTTATTTCCAAGATACCTTTTTTGTCTTTGGAAATAAGGTGTTTTGAACTAACCATTTATTTTGAAACAGCATTGTTTCGAAACCTCTTGTTTCGAAACAAGCCCTCTGTGTGTGAACATAGCCTTAAAGACTAACATTAATTTATAACATGAGCTTTCACAAAAGTTCATGCAATAAATAGATTTGTTAGTCTTTAAAGTGCCACTAGGTTCCTTGTTTGTTTTCCCTAAGAAAGATGAGGATTGACAACCTAGAGTGGAAGTCCTTGCTCAGCAATGAAGGGGAATACAGGTGTAGATGCCCTGATGTGAGACAGTATTTACAACAAGGACAGCTTTGTTTCATTTTAGAACATTTAATTACCTACATTAAAGCTGGTCAACTGCTGCTGAAAACCCAGCTGTGTGTAGACTAGGGCTTAGACCCCAGATTCTTGGTTCTGTTTAGGTGACTAAAGATACAGATGGTCAATTAAGTACCTTAAAAACTAGGGCCCTAGCCAACTCCAGCTCATTGGATTGACCAATAGTGAGTTTTCGTCTGAATCCATCCCAATTTTAATGTTCAGAGACTCTCAGCTGCCCTTCCACAGAACTATTTTGAGTTAATCCATTAGTAAGGTTCAACTCCAGGTTTCTTACTTCATGACAGCTCTTCCCCCCACCCCCTTTATTAGTCCACTCTCACTTATGCTCTGGCAACACCCATTGATATGTATTTGTTCTAAACCCAGTGCAATTCTGTAAAGGCTAACTTTTTTTAATATGAATTATGACTCACAAAATATATTTGAGAAGTGGGGATAAAATGTGTGTTTTTGTCCTATTTTTAGTAGAATAGAACAGATTCTTTCCTTCTTTCCATCTGTGTTAATTGGACCATTGTAAATACGCTACAAACATGAATCCGCCAGCATGTGTTAGCTAAACCATGTAAGTGAGCGCTGTTACTGCAGATTTTTTGTCTGAATCCAATCTCAATGAGAAAGCTTCAAGCTATAATCTCATTTTAGGTTTTATCTACACTGGGAGCTTGGGGGTGGTATTCACAGTTTCTATAGACAGACATAAACTTGAGTTCATCGGGCTAGTTGACCAAAACCAGTAGTGGAACCCCAGTTGCATGGATGGTGGCCTAATTTCAGTGCACTGAAGACAAACCCACCTATACTCCACAGGTACATGCTCAGCACAGCTAGCCCATGCTACCTCTTGCTTCTCTCTGTGCTTTTTAGCCTTTAGCTCTAGGAGACTGAGAACAAAGGTATCTACATGAGCTGAGGATCGCACCCCAGCTCCAACTGAAGAGATAGTCTCAATGATGATATTAGATTCTTCTCTCTTTTTCCCAGAAGAGTTAAGTTAATTTCTAGTATTTAATGCCGCACCGCATATTGCCTGTCTAAGGATTTTCATCGGTGAGTTGACCTTAATACAGTCATTTCATAGAATCCTAGGGTTGGAAGGGACCTCATAGGTCATCTAGTCCAACCCCCCTACCAGACACAGGACCACTCCCACTCCCATTCTTGAAAGGAAGCAGAAGCAGCCTAACCCACAAATGAGTCTGGCTAGGAACAAGAGAAATTTTGACTCCTTGATTTAAAGGAGAATATTTGTTACAATCAAAACCAAAGTTCTTTGCCCAGCCTATGAATTATTTCCTAGTGGTCATGGTTGTGTTCAGCACGTTTGGTGTTGCATTGTGCTGCCTGGCTTTGTTATGGAGTTTTGCTCTACTCTTTTATGTTTCTGCAGGTTCATGTCAACTCGTTTCTAGAGACAGACCAAAATACTTTCAATACAAAAAGAGTTGTAGGTGTATGAGCAGGGCAAGCAAATAAATGAATAATGTGCCACTTCCTTCCCTTAGGGAATTAAGCAAGTATTTTATGCTGTTCAAGCTACCATGTTTTTCTAATTTTCTTGTAAGACCCTATTTGAACATGGTATTTTGGGAATAAGACTGATGATGGGATGTTAGCCCAGAGTAGAGCAGTTTCTTTCCTGAAAAGCTCACAACCTAAAGAGATAGGACAGTGCAAAAGTGTGATGATCTCCCCAGTGGTATGCTCTACTGGACAGAACAGTGGAGACTTGGGGTCTATTTTCAGCTGTGCTGTTGACCACCTATGTGACCTCAGGTAGGTTACTTTACCTATTTCTGCCTTTCTTTCCCATCTTATCCTTTGTCTGCCTTGTCTATTGCATCTGTAACCTTTTGGAGGCCTTTTTAGTTTATAGAGAACCTAGCACAATGTAAAACAAACAAGGAGTGCTGTGGCATTTAAAGACTAACAAATTTATTAGTCTTTAAGTGCCACAGCACTCCTTGTTTGTTTTGCTGAACAAGACTAACACGGCTGCCCTTTTGGAACCTAGCACAATGTGGCATTGGGGCCACTAAATACTATTGTAGTGTTAATAATTATAGCCTGACCTGGACATCCGTATAACTGCCCATCACAGTGTTCCTGTGGGCACTCTCAGTAAGTTGTGGGGAACAGTAGACACATTGGAGGGCAAGGACAGGATTCAGGGAGGCCTAGATAAATTGGAACAGTGGGCCAATAGAAATCTTATGAGGTTCAGTAAGGACGAGTGTAAAATCCTGCACTTGGGATGGAAAAACCCCATGCACTGCTACAGGCTGGGGAACATTCAGCAAAGTAGCAGCAGTGTAGAAAAGGACCTGGGGGTCATGGTGGATGGGAAGCTAGATATGAGTCAGAAGTGTGCTGTTGCTGCCAAAAAGGCCAATGGCATACTGGGCTGCATCAAAAGAAGTATTACCAGCAGATCAAGAGATGTGATCATTCCCCTCTATTCTGCACTGGTAAGGCCACATCTAGAATACTGTGTTCAGTTTTGGGCTCCCCACTACAAAAAGGACAGGGACAAGCTAGAGAGAGTCCAGCGGAGGGCAACCAAAATGATTAAAGGGCTGGAGCACGAGCCCTATGAGGAAAGACTGAAAGCATTAGGCTTATTTAGTCTGCAGAAGAGAAGATTGAGGGGGGATTTGATAGCAACCTTCAACTACTTGAAGGGATGCTCTAAGGAAGATGGAGCTCGACTGTTCTCGGTAATAACAGAGGACAGAATGAGGACCAATGGTCTCAAGTTGTGGTTAGGGAGGTCGAGGCTGGATATTAGAAAAAACTTTTTTTTACTAGTAGAGTGGTGAAGCCTTGGAATGAGCTGCCAAGGGAGGTGGTGGAGTCTCCATCTTTGGAGGTGTTTAAGGCCCGGCTGGACAAAACCATGACTGGGATGGTTTAGTGGGAGTGGTCCTGCCTCTGGCAGGGGGTTGGACTAGATGACCTATGAGGTCCCTTCCAACCCTATCTGTCTATGATTCTATGATATCCATGAAATCTGGGATGCTGTTTTCTAACTTAAGAATTGCCCTTAATCTGTTCTATTGTGGCACTATGTTTCTTGTGTTTTCCATCTATGTCTTCCCATATCTGTCCTGGATACTGCCCAGGCCACCATGACTTGCCCCTATGATATTGGAACACTTTTATTGCGTTTATGTGCACAACACACCAGCAAGATAGGGCAATGAAGTATAGAGATGAGTGTACACAGCCCATGACAATGAGGTTCCCAGTCCATCTCAATAGACTTGAGCTTCCATTAGTATGCCAAAAATAGTTGTCTATGTAGACAGCGCTTTAAAGTTGCAGCTCAGGCTGGAGCCCAGGTTCTGAAACCCATTCCCCTTCCTTAGCTTCAGAACCAGAACTCCAGCTGAGCTGCCTTTCCAAAGTGGTGTGTACACAGTTGCCTTATGAGCAGTAACACAACCCCTGAGAGACTGGGTGTGTTAACCTAGGCTGAGAAGTTTGCTGTTGAGGGCTGTGTAGAAATACCCAGAGAGACTCAGCCTGTGACAACACTTACAGTTCTACGGTGGCCCAGCTGTGAATACTCACTACAGCAAAAGGAGGGGGTCATCCCACCATCCATCCTCAAATACTGTTACAGATAGCAATAGATGGTGGGTGGCTAGTTTTTTGTTTGTTTGTTTGTTTGTTTGTTTGTTTGTTTGTTTGTTTTCTTGTTACCATGTTGGTCTTACACTTAAACCTCCAGATATAATGGCTGTTGTTAAAAAGATAGCCGTGTTAGTCTAGTCCAGCAAAAAAAAAAGAAACAAACAAGGAGTCGTGTGGCACTTTAAGGGTATGTCCACACGAGTCTTTTATTACGAAACAACACTGGTTGTTTCGAAATAAAAAACTGAATGTCCACACGACATTTTCTTATTTTGAAATGATGGGCTCTGTCATTTCGCAATAAGAACCATCATTTCAAAACAGCTTAAACCCCATTCATTTCAAAATGGCTGTTATTTCAAAATGGTTATTTTGAAATAACGCCATTTGGACATGTTGTTTCAAAACAACACCATTGTTTCGAAACAACATGTCCAAACGGCCTTAGTTTGAAATAACCATTTCGAAATAACAGCCATTTTGAAAGCAGGCTTTCCCTTAATTCAAATTAACATTTTCTTAATTCGAAATAACTCATTTCGAAATAACTTATTTCGAAATAATGATGTATGTGTGGACATAGCCTAAGACTAGCAGATATATTTTTCACATGAGCTTTCGTGGTAGAAAATCCCACTTCATCAGATGCTTCAAAGATGGGTGAACCAGAATGTAAGTTCACCCATCTTCGAAGCGTCTGACGAAGTGGGATTTTCTCCACCAAAAGCTCATGTGAAAAATAAATCTGTTAGTCTTAAAGTGCCACACAACTCCTTGTTAAAAAGATAAGCTGTGTATAGAGCTTTTCCCTTCCAAGCTGTTCAAAGTTATTGCCCTTGTACATTTCACAATGTGGAAAAATCCATGCTTTTGTATGCTGTATAAATTATTAATAAAGAGCAGTAATTGTGATTCCATGGGGTATCCGCTTTACTGGATCACTTTTGTGCTGAATATGTCAAGCAAATAACATAGCAAAGCCTAAAGAATGCTACCGGCTGATAACTTTCATTCATATTGAAAGGAAGAGATAATGTGCAAGAGGGGTGTAGCCAGAAGTGATTGCCATGTCCGGTGATGGCTTTTTTTTAAAAAAAAGCTGTCTCGAAAAAGGCTTTTTATTTTGAAAAAGCTGTCAGACTTAACTTTTTTGAAAAAGTGTGCCAGTATCTTGAAATACCGGCACGGTTTTTTTTGGCAATGCTAAACCTGGTTTTTTTGGCAATGCTAAGCCATCACAGGACACGGCAAAGGCTTTTTTCGAAAAAGCCTGCCTATCTTTTCCATTGCCTTTCTTTTTCTCAAAAAAGAAAGTCCAGAGAAGACTTTCACTTTCAAAAAAAACTCCCAAAAAACTGCAGTATTTCAGGACAATGAGCCAGTCCCCAGACCATTCCCCTGAAATAGCATTTTTGAAAAAAAATATTTTGAGATAATTATTTCAAATATATTTCAAAATATTTTTGTCAAAAAAAATTTTTTTTTTAAATACTCTCCAATGCAGACATAGCCACAGTAGTCAAGCATTATTAGCAGTGCACATTAGTCTAATGAATTTCTTTTCATTTTTGCAAAGATGCAGGAAAATACAGTTATCGATTAATGGGGTTTCCAGCTTTAAACATTTACGAATAGCATCAGTGTGAACACAGAGAATGGAAAGTGTCTGTTTAATGAAGCCTTTTAAAGGACATTTACTGAAACCTGTTAACATCTGACAGACCTTCAAACTCCAGAGCAACAACTCAAAAATACCTTCTGTCTTTTGTGTCTCTTCAAACACAATATTACTAATTCTGAGTTAAAAGCTGTATCTTAAATAACCAATATAGGGATATATAAATGCTGATATTTCAAGTAACCTTTGTTCTCCTTTACTTAGCGGCACATATGGCCAGATTCTCAGTCGGTGTAAATTTCATAGCTGTATCAGTTCACTGGTGCTATCCTGAGTTACACCCGCTAAGGATCAGTTCCATAACTTTTGAACAGACTTAGGTGAACTGTGCATGAAAGTGCCAAAGGCATTATTGCACTGTTCTTATGTAAGCAGCTTGTTTTAAAGGGAATTAGCATATTGTTTGCATTCATACACTTTGTAATAAACATCCCCTAGTGTTGACTTTCTGGACTTAATTTGGGTTGGAGGAGAAAACTCTAGTTCTGTCACTGTCCACATCAAACTTAAGTAGCATTAAAGGTTAGGCCATTGATGTAAAACTCCAATACCAGCTTCAGTACTGGTTAAATTGTATTTCTGACTGTAGACCTTCAGTCATGATAATCTTGCATGTTCTATTCACCTCTTTCTTTGTCCTAATATACTTTATCTCATTGTGTTTGCTTGTTTGGAGACATCTTTCACACGTTCTTGTTTATGAAATTGTTCCCAAATTTTTACTCTATAATTAAGATTGTACTAGATAGATAGATAGATCATTATTTTTAAAGCTCAAATGAGTGAAACTTGGAAAATTGTAGTTAGGTTCAGAACTCCAAATTCCTTTACATTAATAGAGAATTACTTGACATAGGAACCTTGGGAAGGATGTTCGCAGTGGAAACTGAACCCAAGACTTCTGCATGAGTCTTTGTTCTCTAAACTAAAAGTCCAAATTCTTCTAAGAATGTTGCAGACTAAAACATCTCTTTCCTCCACCGACTAGTGGGGGACAATGTTCCGTCTTAAGATGCATGGGTGGGCCTGCCATTCACCCATGCAGGGAACAATGCCAGCTGTGCATGCCTGCCAGCCGCAGTCCCTACCTGGCTGGAAGAAAAAGTCTTCTGGCTGGCAGAAAGCTTCCCCAGAGCTGGGAGCTTTTAAAACTCCCTCCCTGAGCATGCTCTGACTGAGCAAGCTGAGGGTGCGGGGAACAGTCCATGGCCTGGCTGCTCTGCTCTCACTGCCAGCTAAGGGGGACCTTGTGAGGGAGATTGGGGACTGTCAGACAGCTGGCAAGGAAAAGGCACAGGGGATTAGGGAGGAAAACTGTGTTAGGCTGGCTGGGGGGGGGGGCGGAGTGGGAGACCGGGTGGGCAAGTTAGGGTGAGAGGAAAGGATTGGTTGGCTCGTGGGGGGTGGGGGTGGCCGAACAAGTTGCCACACCTCAAACAGCATAACTTGCTCAGCTGCATCAGTGGCTTAGAGTGAAGATTGTTGGGGGATAGAAACATACTAAGCAAACATGGGTAAATTGAATTCCCAACGTCAACTGTAACTCTGACTTCTGTCCCCAATTTCTTTTGCTTGACCTTTGTCCATCTTAGTCGGAGAACACCCTCCTTTTTTTTTTTTGGCCCTGTGATTGAAGGGGATTGCAAGTTTTTCTTGATGTACAATATGGATGTGGGTAAAGCTGAATTCTTCAACTGATAGTGCCACTAGGGCACAGTGGTGTATCCCAGTCCATGTTAAGTTAAAGAATGATGGTAGGTTCTTGTGTAGACTGCCCTCTGTGTGAAGGGATGTGTGTAACATTTATTGGTCACTGGCCCATACTCTGGGGATTGTCTGGGTCCAGTCTCAGATTCCTAAATAATAAAGAGGTTCACAGGTTAGACGCTCGTTTATAGTGTAAAATTTTATACGTAAATGTCTGCGTGGAGGGTTGCAATTTAGCATTGGTTAGAATAGAGATGGAAGTCAGAGTGAGTGAACAAAGTTAAGTTTGGAACTGAAAGGCTAGCAAATTCCACACAGTTTAGATTTTGTGAAGAATTTCAAATGCTCTGACCTTTGTTCTGTCCTAAAACATTCTAAAAACATTTTAATGGATAGCTAAGCATGACCTCAACCTCATGGTGGGATCTTTAGGGAATTGTACATCGTTTTGTTCAGTCTGTATAAATTACTCACTTGGTGAGTTTTGACTGGGGCTTTTAACCAAAGCAGTATCACAAATAATAATAATAATAATAATAATAATAATAATAATAATAATAATAATAATAATAATTAGTATTATTATTTATTAAATAAGGTAAAGATGTTTCTGTTTCTCCAGAATTTTTTTTCTGTTTGAACTTTTTTTTATTTTTTAAAGAAAAATAAAACTTCTTAACTAGCAAGGGTGAACGTTCAACAAGACATCTCTCTTTGTAGCCCTTGCCAGTTTGGTGTACATGTACCTTCTAATCATTAACAGATTTTATACTTGCATCACCACAATAAAGACAGAATTATTATGCCTAATTTGCAGATTGTGGAATGAGGCCAAAGTAAATTCAATGAATTTCCCGTGATCGCACAAGAAGGCAATGGGTGATCTTGGGTTTGAATGTTTCTCAAGTACTTTAAAAATGCAAGCTCTTACCAAGGGATTTGGTCACTTTAGGCAACTGACACAGCCCATGGGGGCTAATAAAAGAGATTTTAGCATGGATCTCTTTTCCTGTGAGTTCTATAAGCCCTGACTCTCCCCTTCCCTATTGGGTCTCTTTGTGCTCTCTATCTGTCTGCTTATATATGCATATAAAATAATTGAAAAGCAAAAAGGGACTTTTTGTACAGCACAGTTACTTGGAGAGCCACACGTGTTTGGTTTCTTGAGGTCATGGCTGTAGCTTTTCCTTGCTTTAGGGTGGTCATGAATGACTTTCTACATGCATTGATCTTGCCTTGTTAGAAAAAGCCAGTGAAACTTAATTATAGCTACACTATGCTGATCTTTGCCTCTTGAAAAATATACATTTAATCACCAAAAAACATATGATAGTAAGGGACTGGGTGTTGTTTTTTTTTTCTTTTCTTTTCTTTTAGAGTAGCCTAATTATGTTCCCATGTATGTGTTTCTTAAAGAGAGACGTACAACCTAAAGAGAAAAGAGCTGACAATACTGAGTATACCTCTGTTTGGCTGCTTTGTGTAAGCGGATTCCTTTTCACTCAGTATTAGTTGCTGCTGCTTTTTTTTTTTTTTTTAATAATAACATTTAATTCTAGTTATCATCATTTGCTGCCATTTTATGCTTTTGATTGGCCATTCTCAGTTCCCAACTGCCTTAGACGATGTTAGCTGATGTTAGCTTTGTTTTTTTTTTTTTTTTTTTTTTTTTTTTTTATGCACATAATAATAGTGATGAACTGTGATTGATTCTTGCTTTGGGTATATTAACATGCACATTATTCTCTGACAGCTCATTTACTTTGAAATTGAGTTCTCTAGTTATTTACAATGTGGCTGCTTCAGTTTCAAAGTCTGATATTTGTGGCTTCTCCACTTGTCTTCTCCTTCTTATGTTCTTGTACTGGTGTTGCATCAGTTACCTCCCTCCATCCCCATTCCTAAGGTAATGTGTCTTTAGAGGTCTGACTGTTTCCTCTGGCTGAGTTCTGGCCTTCTTTACAAACTGCTGTGACTGGTGGATTGCACTAACAAATCTGCCACTTCAGTTCATTGCTCTTGAAAGCTGGTGTCTCATTAGCATGCTGTTCATTTGTGCAGTTTTGTGTCTAGGGATTACACAATGCTGTCTCTTATTCAGCTTTAAGTTTGGCAACATAACAATGAAATCAACAGCGCTCTGTGTGGACATATTTAAATGTGTACCTAGTTGTGTGTACTTGTGAATTTTCCAGAAGAGGTGTTCACTCTCCATATCACAATTAATTACTCTTGTCATTCATTGCATGCCAAGTACTGGTAGCTAGAGGACCACTTCCATTTGACTAGTTTCACTGACCTAAATATGATGCTATTACAGGCAACAGAATGGTATTTAAAGATTGCAGTGGCCTCTCCCACACATATTTTACACACGCACTTAACTAACAAATTTATTTTTTGCATTCTTTAAGTGCCACAGGACCCCTTGTTTGTTTGTTTTACTGAACTAGACTAATATGGCTAACCCTTTGGATCTTGTATACTCAAAGCACTGTATAAACACTGGACCTGATTCAGAGATCTGGCTATATTGTACTAGGTACAACTCAGGAAAGACGAGAGCAAAAGTAGCATTAAATCAGTTTGTTTTTCCTTGATTGCAGGAGTAGTGGGCCAGCTTCCATGACAAGATGAAATAGTCTGTAGGCTATATTTGTTTAGACCCATGTTCCAAGGGGCAGCCAGAGGTGTGATTTCATGACAACACCCTTTTTTCTCTGATGACACCTACAATATACTCCTTATTGCAAGAACTACACAGAGTTGGTTTAGAGCCCCGGCAAACCTACAAATTATTCCTATTCTTACTCCTAGTACCATAATATTCAGGAAGATGGATGAGTTGGCCACAGACCTTAGTTTCCTAAAATCTGGAACTCTGTGTAAATGACCCTCACAACACTGCTGTGAGGTCAGTAAATATTACTAACCTCACTTTTTCAGAAAAGAAAAATGAGGCCTAGAGTCCAAGTGATGTGGCCAAGACCACACAAGAAGTCCCAGAGTAGGGATTTGAATGCAGAAATTTCTAGCTTACGGCTCTGTACACTGTGAAATACACCAGTTTTGTAAACTGATGTGTTTATTTTAAAATACAATAACACTCAGCTCTGAAAGAGACTTGGCATGCAAAGGCTAGTAAGTAAGTTGACTTGGGTGCCCCTCAATGTGCCTCCCATCCCTACACTCCTTTCTTCATCCCCTCCCCATCTCCACTGTAGCTCCACTGCACACCTTGGCCCCCAAGCCTTCCCTTTCTTCCTCCACACCTCCCCCGCTCCCGTTTCCTCAACACCACTTGACGTTAAAATCTATGACCAACACTTGCCATTGCGGCCTATAACTGTTGCACCATCTTCTGGAGAAAGCTGGGAAGACCTAGGGAATAGAGACAAGATTGACCAAAGTTAATATAAAGGTCATCTGATAAAAAGAACGTGTAGTGGGAGAATTAATCAGATTTTATAATGGAATGCATGACCATCTCAGGTTGGCTGTCCTTTTCCTTCCCAAAGTCATCCCATACGCAGCTTCATGTTAACTTTCTCATCTTCAATGAATCATAGCATCTATTTAAAAATGTGTGAATTGCTCTTGAACTGCTGAGTTACGTATTTGTATATGAGAGGGAGAGGAAGTAGGGGCTGTGTGGATTTAAGTTACCTGTCCATGTGATCTTGAAAACTGGTATAAAGGTTTTTTTTGGCAAGAGGAAGCCACAGGTGAGAAGATCTGAAGAGACCTTCATTCCACATCTCTGTGTATATGCCATGTAACTAATATATTTATAGCATTAGGAATGTTTTAAGGGATATTTAAAAAAAAAATGGGGCAAGATTCAGAGGTATTGCTGCCTAGCAAAAAGATTTGGGGCATGGGTGCCTCACTGGCTGAGTCCTCCCCCCACAGCTATTTACCCTTGCCTCACCCCCAGGGACCACTTCCCCAACCCCCCCCCCCCAGCTATTTCCCTCCACCTTGCCACACAGGGCCACCTTACCAGTCCCCACGGCTTCCCCATGGTTCCTGCCACTGACAGGCCTACCCTAGCTTCCCTACCTACCTCCTCCCCTTCGCGACACTCCCCCAGCTCCCTGCAGCCGCAGAGTCCAGCTCCCATTCGCCTCCCCTGCACTTCACCCGGATATTACTTACCCTGTGATTGTGCTCCCAGAGCTCAAAAAGAGGCAGATGGCAACCCCACAGCCAGAGACACCACTAGTGTCTGGAATATGCCTGGGCTGCACTGAGGGGTGTTAAATTTCCCATGGCACTTCTCTCACCCTCTGCCATGTTCCTGGGGGCTGTGCTCCCAGGTGTGCCAGCCTCCAGGCTCAAGGAAGGCTATGCATGCCTTCACAGGTTACGTGCTGCGATTCGCAGTTCAGGGCCTGATGCGTCTCATTTGGGCACAGGCCCTGTGAGCCCATGCCCAGCGACACTGATGGTGAGATCTGATGGATGTTGATTTCAGGGGAGCTGCACAGCTATATACCAGCTGAGGATCTGAATGTCTACTGAGACTAGTCTTCAGATTTCTCCTCCAGTGAAGCTATACTCTTTAGTTTCAATGAGTTCAGCAGCACTAATGACTACAGTGAGAACTTCATCAAAATTTAGTCTTGGCTTTGACAACCAGTGTATTTTACCAAAGATTCCTTGAAACTTTCTATAGCTGGTGGGTTAGGGCACTCACCTGGGAGGTGATTTAAGTTTCTTTTCTGCCTGATTTAGCATTTACCAGGGATGGAAAACTCTGCTCTGGGAGAGCAGTGATTTGAACCTAGATCTTCTGCATCTGAGACTAGTACATACACCAAAGATACACTATAGGGCAAGTGAGCTCTGTTAATGACTGCACATTTAAACAAATCTTGAAAGAGCAGCAAGTGGAGAATTCTGGCCATCTAATAATCCATGAGCTGAGTTTCCTTTGCAGGAAAAAAATTGTGAAGTTTTGTTTTTTCTAAACTCCAGTGAATTATGTTATGGAGAGTCTAAACAGAAAGTTAATGTTGGCATTATTGCTTTATCTGCATGTTAGGGGCACTGGCATAACAGTTCCATCCAGCACAGACACAGATTTCTGGAATTGTTGTTCTCATGCCCAAGTGCCAGAGGACATGTCCTTCCTCCCTCCTTTCTTCTGCCTTTACACATCTCATCCAATAGGATGTTTCCCAGTAAAATAAGGAGATACAGTGAGACCATAGCAAATGTAACAGCAAAGTTGGCACCACTAGCTGTCTCACATCCTCAAGAAAATGTCATGTGTATACTTCCCCGCTTCTGAGTGCAGCTGAGATGACAAAGTCAGGATTTCTGGTGGTCATCTTAAAGATAAAATTGCAGCTGCTTTTGCAGATCAGATGAATCTGGACAGCTTTCACTGAAGAGAGATTTACATCTCCAAGTGTGAAGCCATCTCGCCACAGTCAGAATATTTCAGTTTAATAACATTGGACTGAGCTATGGTAATCTTTCTGAATGAAAAAATAAGGGCTGGTTTAATCTCTGGAGTCCTGTGGCACTTAAAGACTAACAGATACATTTTTCACATGAGCTTTCGTGAAGTGGGATTTTCTCCCATGAAAGCTCATGCGAAAAATAAATCTGTTAGTCTTTAAGTGCCACAGGACTCCTTTTTTTTTTTTTTCCTGGACTAGAGTAACACGGTTGCCCCTCTGGAACTTGGTTTCATCTTCCCTCTCAATCTTGAATAAGCTTCTTGCTGATGAACTAGCTAGCAGCATTAGGGTGAGTGGCTCATGCATTAGACACTCTGGGCAAATTCAGGGGTCATTCACTGGGTATCCTAGAAAGTACTCTTTTGGAGCAATTTGAACCTATGTGGTGATGTAAAAAGGAAATTTAAGGAGGTATATATTAAAATAAATGGAAACTACTATTATTTGTACTTTCTTCTGTCCTTTTGTTTATTTGCTTTTCTGTTACAAGTTTTTGTTCAGGCCCATCAGCTTCTGTGTTACACTTGCTTAGACTGCTGTTAACAGAGGGTATAGTGTAGTTAACAGGGCTGGGTCAGCCTAGAGGCTTTGGGGGTTCCAGCCCCAAGCTAAATGGGGACTTTTGTTCCCTGCAGCCCTGCAAACATCCAGCCATGCTCAGCTCAGGCTGGCAAATTGTTGGAAAGGCCTGGGGGGTACTGGGAGAGGCCTGGCCTGCACTGGGGTGGGAGGCCCTGGGACCAGAAGGTGCAGTCTGAGGCATTCCCACCTTGCCCCCAGGCTGGCTGATCTGCCCCAGTGGGTTAGGTTGGCTGGTGCATGGTGCAACCTTGATCAGTGCTTCAAGGCCAGGAGCATTGTAGGGCTGCCACCCTGGGGCCCCAGCTGCTCAGGCTGGCCTGGTCAGTCCTGCAAGGGCCCCACTATGGTGGCCTGATAGCACTCCTGGTCTTGGAGTGCCACCATCGGAGGCAGCACTGTGCACCAGCCAGGCCTGTCCTTGGAGTGCTCTGGACCTGCTGGGGCAGACCAGACAGCCTAGGGGTGTGGTGGGAGCACTGCAGGCAACAGCGCCCTCCTGCCTTCCCCCCATGCTAGCCAGCCCACACACCCCCCTCAGCCTTGGCTTAGGAGGAGTACAACTACTGTGGTGGGGGCCACAAGAGTGTGCAGCCCTGGGTTCCCAGGGCCCTTGATCCAGCCCCAGTCATTATGGTGATGTGCACAGTTTGTAAAGTATAGATGGGCAGAACTGATTTCACTAGCACAGTTAAACAGTGTTTGTAAAATTATTCTCAAAACTGAGTTAGCTGAGCAACAGTCTGAATAGAGTTCTGTAAGGCAGTGTTGGTGTCACTCAGTGCTCCTTGGTTGGCTACAGTATTGTCTGGGGAAATGATGCTAGAACTTAGTGTGTGTTTTTCTTTCAATTTAAAAACCCAAAATGAAGAAGAAAGCAGCAGAATTCAGGACAAAGATCATGGGCCTAGTCAGATTCTGGCAGCAGAATTATGGATCTTCCCTAGCAAGTCCTCAAGAAATCCACTTAGCACTTGGGGTCCTAAAACTCTATACATGTTTGTCACATGCTGTATGGAGATTATATATGATCCTGGACCACAATAATACATAAACTTAACAAAATAAGCTCTTTTGAGGATATTTCCAGAAATTGCCATATCTGTCATGTATTATTTATTATGTCTTCGCACATGACTGGATCTCTGTGTAAACTGTGTAAAGCAGGATCCAGCTTCTTTAGGAGCTTGTAACCTTGGGCATTTTAAAATTAAGAACCTTTGTTCATTGTCGTATAAAGTCAACTGTTCTAAGCTTCTATTTGCTTTGTTTATATATCAAAGAATCTGCTTTAAGGACAGTCCTTTCTTTTCTAAACTGTACCCAGGCCACTGAGTCTATAACTACAAAATGTCAGAAGCCCCTTTAAACTAAGATTTACATTATTTGCTTCTGATGAAAAAACCTCAAGGCAGAAAGTCTCCTAGGCATGAAGATTACATTATCTTACTATACATTTATATTATAGTAGCATACAAAGGCATTTGTTAGGATTTGGGTGCCCATCGTGGTAGGTACTAGACAAACACAGGTAGAGATGATTCCCGTTTTGGAAAGTGCACAGTCCAAAAGCCATAAGAACAGATAAAATGTTAAGGATCGAGATATAACACATCACCAAAGAACTAGCAGAAATCTTTGTTGTGGGGAAGAATAAGGAAACTGAAAATACTGGGTGTTATTGACTGGTATGGGCCACAGCCAGGGTGGAGATTTGATGGTTGACCCAAACTCCCACCTGCAGGATGCATGATGTGACACAACTGTACTGTGTGAGCATCAACCCTGAAGAAGAGCCTGAGCAATGCCTGTTCTCCCTCACTGCACATGTCTCCTGTGGCTCCAGAATTTAATAAGAATCTGGTCTTGCATGTTGAACATGATCTTTTTGGCATAAATGTCCTCACAGAGGATCTTGTTTCTTTGTTTGGTAATCATCACCTCAGTTGTCTCTGTATGTTGGTTAAAGGCCAATGAGGAAAGACCAATGAGGATTTATATTCATTCCATGGTAATTATGTTATCTTGTTAGGCATCTAACTGATACGAAATCAGTGATTACATTTCCATTCAGAATCTTTCTTCATTGGTCACAAAGATAGGGCTATGGTTATCTCATAGTAATTTTGAAAACAGTGCCTTCACAGCTAATTGTTTTCAGTTAAAGAGTTATGGGAATTCAGTTTTTATAGCACATCCAGCCAACTCTTTTTGATTCAGAGATTTTTCTAATTGTGTACAATGTAGCCAATGAATCTTGCAGAAATTGGTATTGTCCTTTTGGGACACAAAATAGATCTCATCTGCTGCACTTTGCATTTCTGCCATGCATTTCAATCCAAACTGCTTTACAAATATTTATGAACCGGTCCAAAAAAAGCTGCAATAATGCTCACTTTGTGGATGGAGAAACTAAGGCACATATCTGTTATGTGGCTTGCCTGAAATCATGACATAACTCTGTGGTAGGACCAAAAAATAGGACTCAGTTCCCCTGACTGCGGCAGTATCCCAGTAGAAATAATGATTTCAGATAAATGTTTTGTAATACATTCTTAATGCTTTTCGTACTATTAACTTACATGTATATTACGTGCACACAGCCACAGTGAGAGAAGATTAAGGGAAAAGTCCTTATACCATTCACATCTTATTTACATTTAAACAGGGCCTCTGTCTCCATTAGTATGGCTAGGATGGACCTGTCTAAACTGTGGTTGTGTAGTGAAGGAGGCTGTTGTCCCAGTCTCCTTGCCCAACCAGTCCCAGTCTGGAGTCCAATTACCAGTCAGTATCTCTCCTTTTCATCCCGCTCGAGTCTCATTCTTCTTGTTCCAATCCATTCCTTGACCCCAACCCATCCTCTGTCTGCTCCCCATTTGGGTCTAGTCCCTTCTGCATGTGACTTAGGCAGCAGCTTCCTGAGAGTCACCAAAGGGCTCATTGACAGCACAAGTGAAATAGATGTAGTTCCAGAGTCTGGTTCCATCCCCGTCAGCCCTGCCCTGCCCAGATGGGAGCTGATATTACAATGAAAGACTGGCTCTGCACTTTTAACCCTACACTGAATCAGTGGAATTACTCTCTGGGAACGGCAAGTGCACAATGCACTCAGAACTAGGGGCTAAGAGTGAATGAACCATGCTTAGCGAGGATCGTATATGCCAAGAATTTTAGTGGCTAAAATAAGAAGTCTCTGGGAGCATGTGGAAACTGAGATTTCCAAATATTAGAAGTTAGCTAAATTTAATTGGATTTTTGCAGAAACAGCAAAAGGCATACCCCGTATGCAAAGTCCCCCCCCCACACACACCTGACTAAATTTCAAGCCTTTTCTTCAAAGTCTTGGGATGCTATCACTTCCCAAGAAAAATGTTATGGACAATTTTTTTTTTTTAACATGGGCAAACAATGAATGGTTCCTTTCTCCTATTGTTAGGAACTGCTGAAATGTTTGGACTGAAACCTTTCAAAAAATTCAGCCTGATGTGGAAAATTTCAGCCCAACTGGTTAATGTTTACTAAATATATAATGGGGTTTTATTCTGGAAATTATCATGCAGTTTTATTAATATATGGCACTACCCAAGCCAGCTATAATCACTGGGGCATTCATTGTATAGTGCAGGTGTGGCCAAACTGCGGCCTGGGAGCTGCATGTGGCGCTGGATGAAAAAGTGCGGCGCGTGGAAGAACGTCAGCCAATCAGTTTCTCAAATCAATTTCTGCTGCCCCACCCCTCCTCCTCACCCAGCCCCAGCACTGGCTCCTGGCCTCCTAGGGAGGGAGCAGGAGCAGCACTGCCACCAGGCTGCCGCATGGTGGGCAGCAAGGAAACACCAGCAGCTCTTTCCTTCTCTGCACCCAAGCAGCTGCCGGCCAGCCAACTTGCACCCAGCAAGCCTCCTCTGGAAGCACCCCCACTCCCACACTGCTGCCCTTTGATTGGGTCAGCGCCTTGGTGGCATCTGTGGTGCTGGGTGGTAGAGGCCATCGCTGGCTACGAGGGTGACTGGCCACTTCCTTGTGAACACGAGGGGAGGAGGAAGTGGGGGCACACACCCCTGGGGGCAGACTCCTCCTGGCGGGAAGGGCCAGCTCTTGCACCCAGGGTTGTGGAAGAACCGCTGGAGGGAGATGATAGTGCCTTGGGCTGGGGCTGCAAGGGGAGGGGGAGCCAACTCCTCTGGCAGGGTTTTACACAAATGCCCCTCCAAAAGTGACTGGGTGGGGGCTGGGTAGTGCTGGAGGGATGGAGGAGGTTGTGGGGGCTGGAGTGGGGGCACGAGGCAGAGATAGTTTGCATTGTAACCTTAAGTTATTATTAGAATCTGACATTAGTAGGATCAATATTTGCCCTCTTTTAACGATAAAATTAAAGTGTGCAATGAATTTTAAATTTAGTAATTTTGGAGTAGGTAAAAGTATATGGCTATATGTCTTAGAGCATCTCTCAAAGGTTTAGTAATCAACTTGTGTGGCTCTTGAGTTCCATAATTGTAGCCACCTCTGGTTGTAGTGCATGGTAAAAGGTGAGTAAGTAATGCCTTTTTCTATAGTGAGCTCCATGTAATGGTGAGTCTGGAAGTATTTGGAGCACTTCCCTATAAATTGCTGAATGCCTTCTGGGAGTTGCTCATTGGTGTCTGAGCAGCTCATAAAAAGAAAGCAAAATATCATATGCTGTGGAAAAAGTCAGTCCTGCTGTATGTGTACCAAGTTCCATGTAAGTTAATGGAGTTAAATCAGGTCTGAATTTGGCCCCCTCTGTTTTCTATTGCCAAGACTAAGCAGTTTCAGCTCTAACATACCAGTCACTTGTGCTTCAGAATGGCATTTAGCCATTGCTAATGTGCAGTTCCTGTTCTATCAATAGACTACAAACAGATTTCAACAGGTTTTGGAGTTACTTGTGGCATGTCTAAACCTAACTGTGATGTGACTTTACCCAGCAGCATATTGGTTTTATAACTCAATATATTTCTTCACACCTCTGAAACACCAAAGCCAAAATGTAAAAATAAAAACAAAAAATTATGCTAAAGAAAACCAGAGTGAGAAATACTGTAGTTAATATCATGAAATATGTTAGCATACAAATGGCATTTTTTTTCCTCTGGAAGCAAATAAATGTTTCAAGGTAAGAATGAACTAAACTGATGTGAGTGAAGTATCTGAATTCAATACCACAGTGTAGGTGGCAGTAATTAAAGATGCTATATGTCTGTCTATTCTTGCATCAGTGGAAATCAGCATCAATGATACTGAAGTCAATGCATGTGCATCAGGTCGAAATCAGTGCAAGTGAGAATAAGGGACACTATCTTTAAGGTCCCAAGCCTGGGAGGTGTGGAGCACCCACAAGGCCCCTTGGCTTCAGCACATGTTAGAGATACTGAAAACTTTTCAGGCTCATATGCTACCTTGATTGTAGGATCTGAGCTGTTCTTGCTGCATTAGACCTGTTTGTTTGAAGAGCTTTGAGAAGATGGTGCCACCATTTGAATTGATTTTTAAGCGTTGTGACAGAACAATTTAAAATTGCAGTGAGTGATACCCTTTGAAATTAAAACAGCTGCTGCAGGTGTCACTTAGTGCTTCATTTGACCTGCTGAACTTTTATTCCTCGTCATGAGGCAGCAGCTGGAAAAAGCTCAGTTTGATCCTCAGGGCTGGTTTATACCATGGCAGTAGTTTGGCAGCAGTCGAGAGCAGATATGCAAAACACTTAAAATACCTTCCATATCTCCCTTCGACTGCCTGTGTATTGCAGTGTCTTCAGTGCACTGAGTCGAAGGTTTCAGCGTGTAGGAATCAATGGGTCCATGTCAAGTTGGCAAGCAGTAAAAGTGGTGTGCCCCAGGGGTCGGTCCTGGGGCCAGTTCTGTTCAATGTTTTCATTAATGATCTGGATGATGGGATAGATTGCACACTTAGTAAGTTTGCAGATGATACCAAACTGGGGGGAACGGTAGACACCCTAGAGGGCAGGGACAGGATTCAGGGAGACCTAGACAAATTGGAGCAGTGGGCCAAGAGGAATCTCATGAGGTTCAACAAGGACAAGTGTAAAATCCTACACTTGGGACGAAAAAACCCCATGTACTGCTACAGGCTGGGGAGTGATCAGCTAAATAGCAGCACTGGAGAAAAGGACCTGGGAGTCATGGTGGATGGGAAGCTGGATATGAGTCAGCAGTGTGCTCTTGCTGCCAGAAAGGCCAATGGCATACTGGGCTGCATCAGAAGAAGTGTTGCCAGCAGATCGAGGGATGTGATCATTCCCCTCTATTCTGCACTAGTGAGGCCACATCTGGAATACTGTGTCCAGTTTTGGGCTCCCCACTACAAAAAGGACATGGACAAATTAGAGAGAGTCCAGAGGAGGGCAACCAAAATGATCAAAGGGCTGGAGCACAAGCCCTATGAAGAAAGACTGAAGGAACTAAGCTTATTTAGCCTGCAGAAGAGAAGACTGAGGGGGGATTTGATAGCAACCTTCAACTACTTGAAGGGTTGCTCCAAGGAGGAGGGAGCTCGACTGTTCTCGGTAGTAACAGAGGGCAGAACGGGAAGCAATGGTTTCAAGTTACAGCTGGGGCGGTCCAGGCTGGATATTAGGAGAAACTTCCTTACTAGGCGAGTGGTGAAGCATTGGAATAAGCTGCCTAGGGAGGTGGTGGAATCTCCATCTCTGGAGGTGTTCAAGTCCCAGCTGGACAAAACCCTGACTGGGATGATCTAATGGGAGTGGTCCTGCTTTTTTTGGCAGGGGGTTGGACTAGATGACCTCGTGGGGTCCCTTCCAACCCTATGATTCTACGATTCTATGAAATGCCCTCACTTTGACTCAGCACTGCTCCACTTACTGGGGTGATCTTCAGTGACCAACTTCCTTATCAGCTGAGTGGGTCTTCACAGATTCTATCAGTCAGTTGGGAAGGTCGATCTGATGGCAGTGAATGTGCTGCCGTCAGTAAAGACTAGCTCTCAGGGTCAGGCAGAGTTACAGCTTATACAAAGAGCACCTGCCCTGCGTAGAAATGCAACTCCAAAATTGTGTTTTCAGTCATATTTTCAGAGCAGAATGGCAGTCTTAGGTGATAGACCATTACCTTATTTCCACGTAAGGACTTCCATGTATTTTTCTCCTACTAACCCCCTTATTTGGTTCGTTCCACCTGACAGAGTGAGATGCCCTGCTGTAATCCATACTCTGCTTGTTTCGTGTATATTTTTAATGTAGTTGATTCAAATTAGCATGTTTTGCTTAGTTCTCCAGTCCTTAAATGCCAAGTGTATGACTGATGTGGAATATTTTTGGAAGGATGTGAAGAAACTGAGATTCAAATTTGCTTTTCTAGGTCCAAATTTAATGCAGATCAAGCCATTTAGATCCAGGCTGCTTCATAATGGTTTAGGCTAATATTATATATTTATAAAGAGAGAAAATTGTAAAACTTAACAAAAAATTCACTGTACTGAAGAAAAGTCTATCTCTAATATATATTTTATTGACATGCAAATTGCATTTTAATTTATTATTGATTTACCTAGCTAGGAAACATATTCTCTTTATGATCCCAACCCTGGGAATTTCAAGGGATGATTTAGGATCAAAACACGTACTGTGTAGACATTTCTAGTCCAGGAGGTTTGGGAATGAGCCTGCTTGAGTCTGAAATAGTAACGAGGATTCATCTTTCTAGTCTGTTATAGTGCAATCAACAAATCTCCTTTGCTTGACCACATTCAGAATGCTTGCCTCTTGGGTCAGGACTTGTCTCCTAGCCAGAAGGTCAGCAGCCAGGTTCTGAAGCTGTTTTTTTTTTTTTCTCTGTACCAACCAATACATTACCAGCTGTTGACAGGATAATACTGGCTGCTTTTACACTGAGCTCAGAGTTTCTTACAGAGATTCTTTAATGAGATGAACACAAAAAGAATGTCATCATGGATGATTCGCATAATCTCTGTAATTAGTAATGAAGTAGTTTTGCAAAAATTGGGACCTGCAACATCCTCATGCTACTTATATTGAACTAAAATCCTGAGCTCAGTTATAGAATAACAATACAGTCATCTGGTTATGAGTACCTCTTCTTTTCATGGATAACAGATAATTTTGTACTTCCAATTTTATAGTTTGGAAAGTCTGAGGTTTTGTGAATTTAAAACAAAAGAATAAAAAAATCAAATAGTTCTGTGGAACATTTTATAACTTGCAAAGCAGTGGGTTTCACTTTTGGAAAATAAATTTTAAAAAGAGTCAGTTTCTTCCTGTTTTCTTATCCTGAACCCAATAAAAGTGGAACAGAAACCTGGCCATTTCCAGAAGGGTTTTAAATGCTAGCATTCATGAAGCCCTATGCTCAGCTGGTGTAAAACAGCAATGTTACATTGAAAGCATTCCTCTGCTATACCATTTTAGGATTGGGTCTGTGCTACCTTAAATAATACTTCCAGTCTCTTCTTGTCTCTTGCCACATATTAACAAACCATATGTCAAATGAACAAAAATGTAGCTTTGTTTATTTACTGCATATGAATCTTACAGAAGTTTGAGCAGAATAAGATCTATCAAGTCACATTTTCATTCCCTTGCAAATGCAAGATTGTTCCCAATAGTGCATTCTCCAGTGTTCTGCTTAGTCTACTTTAAATGACTCAAGCATTGATTAATCAATGAAATCCAGCTTTTATATTTCCCCTTGTCTCTCAAAAGAAGAGGTTTAGACCCATAAGATTAAAAGTGAGTAATTTTTCTGTCATCTATGATGTCAGCACTCATGTGGGAATAGTGTTTGCTGGTTAAGTACTGCTGTAGTAGCCAGTGCTACAGACTGAGTACAAAATATTGGTATTTGCTCCACAAAAGTGTTGCTTTTAAAAGATGGCTTGTTACTGGCAAGGTGCTAGCACTTTCATATGAAATGCATTAGGAGGATAAGTCTAGCACTTAGTAAATAGGTGTTCACATATCACAATGGATCCCTTTGCTAGGAAACTCAGAAGAAAGAGGACTGAATGAATGGCACTTTCATCTCTCAAAGTTAGCTCTTCCAGGCCAGGCTTGGAGCACATTGCTAGGCAATGTGAAGAGCCTTGTATTAACCACAGCCCAGGGTGTATTTGATCTGTGGCTCAGTAAAGGATTTTGGTCGACAGAACTATTTGTCCAGCACTGAATTAATTTTGCAAGCTTCACTGAACAAATTGTGTTTCAAAAGGAACTTGTATCATCTAGAAGATGTCACGGTTTCAGGTAGGTTATTTAGATCCTAAAATAACTGCACATGTCTATAATTTATTAATGTTGTGACAAAACTTTAAAAATGGGCTCAGAGTTTTGTCTTAGCTGTACATATTTTGGTTTCTCTTTATGGAAGGGTTGAAATGGGCTCCATCATCCCCATCTTTCATTAGCAAACTGCCTTGGTTGCATCCATTCCATCCCTCCTAATGGATGGAACATGAGACTTTTTTTTAAGGGGTGGATTTTTTGTTACAGTTTTGCTGTCTTGTAGGAAGGGACCTGAAAAGAAACAGACAACATGTCAGTGTGCTGTTGGTAGGTCTTGTGATTTTATGTTGTATTTGGTAAAGACCTCACTCCTGGAATCAGGTGGCATGTGTGAGAACCTCAGATTAGATTCATGGCTATAGAGAAAGCTTGAACACATGAACTCCAAAGGATCAAAGACTAGAAGGCAAATGAAAGGATTCCAATGTTTATCATTTTCTCATTGTCACGGTGTTTGAGTCATGATTGTTCGATGCTTGGCGCATGAGTGATGCGATCATACCTACTGACAACTGGGTTAGTGAGGCTTCTCTCTCATGTGCCTGAAGGAGAGGACTAAAGGGCATGTGAGAGAGGCTGTGGATAGTGTTGCCAGTGAAGCCACAAGCTAAGAGAAACTCTTTGGTACTAACTATATGGCCCTGTTATGAGATGGAGCAGAGCAGAGTGCTGGCTAACCTTTTCTCCTCACTAGAGGTCTTCAAAGACCATTTAGAGGGTCCTTTCCCCTCTCTCCAACTCCACAAAAGACCTGGTAACCTCCAAACTCCATTATGAAGCAGCACAGCTGAAAAGTTTCCTGCTCCTGCTGTTGGAGGCTACTTAACTGGGATGGACCAAGGAGTTGGCAGGGTGCTCTGTTCCTAAGGATTCAGTGTTCTGTCCTGCCACCACATTTCTATCTCACTGGCAGCCTTGTTGGCAGTCCTGGGTCTTTTTAGGATCAGACTGAGCTACTAGCTGCATTGCTATTGTCCCTACTATTCTGATACCTGCCGATGACTAGAGGTGACTGTTTGCAGTGATTCATGGCCAGGCACATTGTAAATGTAAACACTACAAAACCTGACCTGGTTTATGGTCAGATTGTGGCTGACCTTGTGCGGCAGCTGGCTGCAGAAAGTAATTTAGCCAAAACTATCAGATTGCTTTCTACCCTATGCTGATTGGCTATTGGGCTGCAGCCCCCTTCCTTTTCTTGTCTTTCCAGCTAGCTAGCCGCCCTCCCCACCATAACACCACCAAAAGAATTTAAATAATCAAGCCAAACCAAAAAGCTGTCTGATTTCATATGACCTGTGCCATCACTGCACTGTTCACTGAGTGTCTGCATGCTTTCCCCCCACCCTGTTGTCTGTTGTTTATTTAGACCACAGACTCTGTGGAATAGTCCCTAATTCTGGGTTTGTACGGTGCCTAGCACAACAGGTAGCTTCTAGGCACTAAAAACAGAAAAATAATGGAGGGAAGCAAGGGATTGTTCTCTTGTCTGTATCCTCGCAAAGTGCAAAATGCATTCTTCCTCCTTGCATGAAAACAGGACAAGATCTGCAAAAAGCCCATGCCATCAGTAACATCAGCCTCCCCAAAGGGAAGGAGAGAGACCAAGGGCACGTCTACACAGCCCTTTTATTTCGAAATAACAACCGTTATTTCGAAATAAAAAAATTTAGTCTACATGATGTTTCCTGATTTCGAAAGGACGGACCTTGTCCTTTTAAAATAAGGATCGTTATTCCGAAAAACATAAAAACCCCCCCCCCCCCCCGAAACGGCCGTTATTTCGAAATGGAGGTTTCGAAATAACGGCTTTAGACCCGTTGTTTTGAAACAACACCATTGTTTCGAAACAAAGGTTCGAAACAGCGGTCCCTTTGCCATTATTCCGAAACATCCGTTTCGAAATAACGGCTGTTTCGATTCCGCGGTTTCCCTTATTTTGAAAGGGCTCCTTTCGAAATAAGGGTTTTATTTCGAAATCGGTCCTTTTGAAAGGACCGATTTCGAAAAAAAATGGTCTGTGTAGACGTGCCCCAAGTGACAGGTCTGCCTGTACTCTGTCAGCCTGCAGAACTGGTGCTTGTTCAGGGGAAGGGTACACTGCACCTTGTGAAAGGATGTTAGCAGGAACTGCTTGTAAGAGTTTGCTGCACCCAACCTGCCAGGAGGGCACCTTCTGCTGGTAGCATGGAGGAATTAGTTTTTAGGTGTCCCCTTTCAGGCAGTTGGAGCTTCCTCTAATCCATGTTGGACCCAGCTCCAACTCCTTCTTTGGGTCTTAGCCCTCCGGCTAAGTCTGCTGATCTTCCGCTTCTGGGGTGTCCAGGTACAAAAGAGTCAATAGCTCCTGGTGAGTTAAGGATAGCACTTGAATCAGTAGCCCCTGGCCTCCTGGCAAGTGGGAGAAGCACAGAAAGGGTTGTAGCACTCCGGGCAGTTGGGAAACCCAAAGCAGGGGCAGGGTCATGCAGGCCCACCTGACTCCTTCATTCTGTTTTCTGATTTTGAAGTGTCCTTCCCTAACCTCAGCCTCCAGTCTTTGGATTATCTGCTGTCCCCTCAGCTGATCCTCTTGATCCCATCACTTTCTGCCATTTCTTCTCTGATGCCTCTTTTAAGGTGTCAGGCTGATCCTACAAACGCTGAGGTGCCCACACAGTCCCTAATAAATACCTTGGCCTTTCGTTTTTAAGTGCCACATGCACATGGGAGCATGTGCAGTTTTAATTAGCACATACCCAAAATATTACACCTTTTATGCACTTTACAAAGAGTAATTAAATGAAATCATGGTTTCCTTTAGCTGTGAAAAATGGCCCTATGTAGTAAATGTATAGCTTAGGAACATTAGGATCTGTAATCTTAGAGTTACAAGAATGTCTCATTCTGTCTTTTTGTTAAAATATGCTTCTGCATCTGATGCTTTATGTGTTTTAGTGGCTGATGCTATGTACATTAAACTCAATGGCAAAACTTTTACTAATATCTTGGTGCAGGATCATGCTCCAGCTGTGTTTACAAAATAGTTATTCACCTGCCCTTGAGTGTATGAGATCAGAACAGAGCTATTAGTCTTGATCATTATTAGGGTGCACCCCAATACCCATGTTTAGTCTCAGGGCACTGCTGTCTTCTCAGCTAAAATTTGCCCAGAAGCCTGCAATAAATCTAGCCATGGTTTTTTTGGTTTTGATCATGGTGTATTATGCATCAGCTACAACCAAACATCTGGTTAACATAGGGCAACATATGTTTTGCAGTATGGAGGTTTTTACTTTATGTTTATTATATATTGTCCTGTGTTTGCTAATTCCTTTTTGCTTATCATGGTTACACTAATGATTCCTAAAGCTTGCAGAACAGTTTCTGTTGTGACTCTGCTGTTTTAGCTCATTTGTAGCTGTCTGGCCATCATCGTTTTAAGCAGAAATGTGTCATATTTAGTGTCTTTCCAGTGATGAATTATTTGAAAGTTATCAGAAAAGATCAGTGGTCATTTTTGGAATCTGAGAGTGGAAGAAGCCTCTCTCCTTGATGCACACACATTTGTCCTGGTATAACAGAATGTAAGCCACATTCAAGCAAGTGAAGTGGAAAGGATGCAGTCAATGATATTGTCAGCTTCGAAGAATGTTACATGGGCAGTGACAAAATCAGCTTTAATTTCCAGCAGAGACTCAATGAGAGTTATGAACTTAGATACAGAAATGCCTTCTTCTAGTCTTGAAATTTAGTTCTGCATCTAATTCTTTAGGCATACAAGAGACTGATACCGTGTGTATTAAACTCAATGACAAAATTGAAAGGGCACCCAAGGAATCACTGTTTCTTCGGGGTGCTTTGTCCATGACATACACTAGCTGTTCTTTAGACAATAAGATATGGACTGCCCAATCAAGTGGAAGTTGCAGAAAGTTACTGTCACTGCATCCAAACTGTCCAGGCATTTTACTGCTGGTGTCCAGCAATGGAACCTAGGGCAAAGTAGAGAAAACCGAGGGGAAAATAAATTTGCAACAAGCATTTTCAATTCTGGATTTACTTGTTAAATGCCAGCCACAGATGTTAGAGAAGGTGTCACAGGGATGAGTGAATGTTGCTGTAGGAAGCTGAAATGTTTAATTTATTGACTTTTGTTTTTGTTAAAATTGTCCAATCTTAACATTGCATAAAGGTTGAGGGTCATAATCTCTGCTGATATAAGAAATTTCTTTGGGCATAAGCTTTCACGGGCTCCAAACCACTTTGTCATGTGCATCTGACAAAGTAGGTTGGAGCCCACAAAAGCTTATGCCCAAAGAAATCTGTCAGTCTATAGGGTGCCACAGGACTCTGGTTGTTTTTGCCATACACAGACTAACATGGCTATACTTCTGGATATTTCTGCTGGTGTAAATCAGCATAGCTCCCTTGACTCTGTGTATTCATCTATACCAGTTGAGCATCTGGCCCTAAATATTTTGCCTTCAGATTTAAATTGTTTTTCTACATGTAAGTTGTCACATGAAAACTGGATCTGCCTAATGTGGGTTTGTACTGGGGCTTGTACTGTTTGTTACATGGGAAGCCCATCATGGAATACGCAAACAATACTTCCCTCAGCTCACCTTTCTCAGGTAAAGCTCCCACTGATATCAGATGGAAGTGTTGCCTGTGGAGTGAATGTTGAATGGGACCCTTTCTGAGAAGGGACCTGCAGCTCTGTTTGCAGCAAAGTCATGGTGCACAGCTGCAACTTCTTACAGATTAAATATATTATTATTAAGCCTGAAGTTTTAATAGATCAATAACAACAAGGTATACATGACGTACTCAGCAAAAATAATTTCTTTAGAGCATAAGCTTCACAGTCCCTAGCCTTGATGTTTATCAAGAGCTGTTTATGGGTTTGCATACACTCGTTTATGAAGCACTTATTGATTAAGTGTTGATGCCTCCTAGTCCTTGGACATGGTTGACTATTTTTCAATTAAAATGAAAGAATATCTGTGTTACAGGTTCATTTCCAGCAGTTCGAGTGTGGTGCAGTAAGAGATGCTGTCGTCCATGACAGGTTGGGATTATTATGAGCAAACACTCTACTTTGACTTCACCCATTGGCCAAGAGCTTCATATGGTAGACAGCCAAGGATTGGACTCTTACTAATAGTGTAACAGGTAAGACTATTGAAATCAGTTCATTTATTGACACTTTCCAAGGCTTCTATTAACTGGAGTTTTTCATAGCTTTATATATCGCTCTCCTGGTGTGTGTGTGTGTGTGTGTCTTTTTTAATATTATATATAAAAGATGGCTACTTTTATAGTATTATCTCGGAGCAGTGATTGTAGTTTAAATTAATCCTTCTATTTTCAAGGTGCAGTAGGGCAAAGACCAGGCTTAAGATTCACATTAGATAAGTGCAATAAAATTTTAATTGAATACCTCTGAACAGTACAAAGGAGTACAAAAACATGCTTAGACATTCCATTTACGGCGTGTGGCTCTCTGAAATTGTGACCAAGTAAGCAGTTGTTTTTCCATGACACTGCATTAGATTTGCTGATCTAGAATATTTGCACAGTAATATCTGTGTTGTTGTTGTTTTTTTTTTTAAACTGTGGAAATCTGTTTTACGCAAACACAGATGCAAAGAGATGATTCAATTTAATTCCAAATGCCTTAAGCATTATATGGTAGGGTTTGCTTTCTTCAAAAAGAAAATGTTTGTGGCTTCATCAAAGCACAGAATCTCAAAGGGACTGACCCTGCTCTCACTTACAGTGGTGTAAATAAAGAGGAGCTCTCCTGAATTCAGTGGCATGGTATTAGTGTGAAATTGATGAAAGAGAGGGTGAGCTTGAGCCTATGGAAACTCAGAATTGTCCAGCATGTGTTGTATATCAGTAACTATTGCTGTCCATTTTCCATACAAAGCTGGACCTGGTTCTACCTTCTGCTTTAATGTAAAGCAGATTTCTTTCTTTCTTTCTTTCTTTCTTTCTTTCTTTCTTTCTTTCTTTCTTTCTTTTTTTTTTTTTCCAAGAGCCTAAGAACCTTTATTTACCTTCAGGCAAGACTCCCTTGTGGTGCCTGACTAATTTATCTCTCTGCTCAGAACTATTGCTACAAGTTAATTAATGTAATGTGACACAAGCTGATGTGATGAGACTGTATCAGCCACTGCTGAATAACCAAAATTAAGCTCATCTACTGAGACCCCAAGAGTCATCTCAGTGGTTTGGTGGTTTGTCTCTCACCACTGAATTCTCTGTATCTTGCTGTAGTCCTTTTCCTCCCCATGCAAGATTGCAGCTAAACCACAATGTAGAAACCATTGACATCATGAACAAAAGTGCCAAATTGCTAGGTGGAGGTAGCGACTGTCCCCCTATGCACATAAAATCCCCTGTTTATTGATGCTGGTTAAAGTCAATAATAGTCACGGTCTGTTTCATGATCAGGTAAAAGGGGTCACTTAGGAAACCTGTTACATTTTCTCAATGCTGCTGTATATGTCTACTTTAACAGATATTGGCAGAAGAGTTATTTTTGTAGTAATAATGTGGGGGATACAGCCTGTTTGCTGTTCATCAGTGCCTTGGAAATAAAAACAAAACAAACAAACAAAAAAACCCAATAATTACAGCAAGAAGCATCTTTGTAACCTGATTACAAACCTAATAATATGTGCATAATGCCTGTCCTCTGAATTCAAAAGTAATTATTTAATGAATATATATGTTTCAAGTATTTTCATCATAACTGTGCTGGACGTATTATATTTATTTACCTTATCAGACTCAGAAGGAAGGAGAAAAGATAAAACCAATGACTGAAATAAAATGACAGGTTATATTTTGAAGAGTAAATTGCACAGCTGAAATTCTTGTGGTGTGGTATTAAGGCACTTTTATGTTGGTGCTCTCTGTTAAAAACAAAACCATGTTCTATTTAAATTATGGACATCGGACTCGATGATCTCATGAGGTCCCTTCCAACCCTATGATTCTATTCTATTCTATTCTGTCATGTACGGGTGATTTTCCCTTGCCTTGAGGTTACTTTATGCTAGATGAAATCTAAGCAGGCAGCATGTGTCTGTCACAGGCCTGTTCCCTCTCGTCCCCACCCCCCACCCCCAGTTTTATTGTGGTGTAGGCTCTGCTGAAATACAGTTATATTAGTTTCAAACCTGGATAATCCAGTGGTGAATCAGGACTGTTCATGCTAAAATAACCCTAATCTCCTACCCCCCAACTTTTTATCCACTTTAAGAAACCCCTTTTGTGAAATTTAATTCACAGACAAGATAGGGGAAAGCAAGCATGATTTACTATGATTTATTAGTAAAAAATGTTGTATGGGATACAACACATACCTCCTTTCTAGTGCCTCCTGAAATTTACCACTTTTCACTTACCTTCCACTCCTACTGATCCTCTCTTGCCCACACTATATAAGCAAAATATGCTTTAAAACTGTAAAATATATTTTAAAAGGTCCTTGAAATAAGATGAGTTATATGTCTTCTGTTAATCCCTGCCCATCATTCTCATATCCAAACACTACCTTTAGCACACAATTTGCATTAAGGGCCAAATCTTGCTTCTGGCTCATGACCAGAGTCGCCAGATTGCATGCTGCTAGAGGAATTTGGATGGATTCTGTGGGGCCATGAGACCATTTTTTCCCCCAATGACTAGGGTTAGCCGAGAGTGTTCAGTGGCTGTTAAAGCAGTTTAGGGACCGTGGGGCTTAGGAGCCATCTTGGAGCCTAGTCAGTTTCACAGGCTATGAGCCTGGTCAGTTTTATAGGCTTGTAGCCTGTGAAATTGACTAGGCTCCAAGCCATCAGCTCGCAGCAGCAAGTGGCTTGGGGCCTGATTGGGCTCTGAGCCCCTTGCCACAGGGGGCAGGAGCCAGCTCCTAGACCTTGCAGCCTGTGACAAGGGGTTAGTGGCCAGATCAGGCTCCCAGTTCCTCACCATGGGTGGCAGGAGCCAGCTCCAGGCCTGCACTGCCTGCCACAAGGGGCTAGGTGCTGGCTCCCAGTCCTTCGCGGGCAGCAGGAGCTGGCTCCTGGCCCCCACTGCCTGCTGCAAGGGACTGGGAGCTGGATCCAGCTCCCAGCCACTTGCTAGCAGCAGCTGGGGCCAGATCGGGTCCCTGGAGCTGGATTGGACGACAGTAGTCCGATAGGGACCAGGGGCAGGGCAGGGGGTGGGGCTCAGGGCCTCCTGCCCAGTAAATTCCACTTAAACGCTTAAGTTGACTGACAGGGCAGGAATTATTAAGTCGACTTGCAGTGCAGGAGTTATTAAGTTGACTTAAGCAAGTGCTTAAGTTGACTTAGTATATTCTAAATATAGCCCTGGCTTTGCGTAAGCTGACAAGCCTACTGAAGTTTACTTAAGCCTGTAGTATACACATAGCCATGGAGCATTCAGAAGAAAGCTGAACATGCAGTGCAGGCAGGCCAGATGCTCTACACTGCCTGTATCTGACATGTGGTTTTGGTTTTGGAGCAGTAACTGGTTGATTATTGTGAAATGATTTTATACTGCGTTCTTCCATCAGGATATTATAGAAGTGCAACAGACAGACATGTTGTTTTGAATAATGCTCAATTTTTTTTCCAATACTGTGCTTCTATATTCATTTAAAATTTGCTGCTATTTTGGCATAATAGGCTTGAGTGAACAAGTGGATCCTGGCACAGCCACGGAGTCTAGTACAGGATCTAACTGTTTAGATATGTTCTGATTCTATCCAGCCTTCTCTGAGTCTATCCCGCAGGGTCATAAACTATTAGGCAAATCAAATGAACCCAAAATATAATTTTTAAAAAATTCCCAGCATTTTGGGTTACTTGGCTCTTGATATTTTGGACACTTGGCATTGAAAACACTATAGTTACCTTACTGTAGCTGGCAGTTCCCTTTGATTCCTTCCTGTCGCCATCTGTAGTCACTGGGTTTAAAATGCTTGTCCCTTTTGGGTACTTGGAGATACAAAGAGCAAGTATTTTATCTGCTAAATCTAGATAAGAATCTTCAGGAGTCCTCTGAATAACTTGGGGTGTTGCCCATTCTGCATCAGCACAGCAGGAGTGGGGAAAACAATCCTCCTCACTCTCTGCACTGACTCCTTATTGCTAGAGAGAGAAGGAAAATGCTTTGGAGTGCAGTGAACCATTGGACGTGATATGCCCAAGAGCTCAGTGTTTTCTGAGGAAGGTCTCTGCTTCAGATTGTTTCAGGGTGCTTGCTCTCTCCGTTGACAGAAGTATTTACAAGCTACACCAGTCCTTACCTACCTTGTGAATTCCCCAGCAGTGTAGATTGCCTCAACAGGCTTGCTTTGCCTTTTCCGGAGTCTATAAGTAGTGTGATTGCCTACAGTTATCACACATTTTTTTCTAAGCAAGCACATTTATTTTAAGGATAAAAATATTACAAAGAAAACATATTAAAGCTACTGCTAAAAAGAATACTAAAGATCACCCCAACGCTACCATGGTCTCTAACAGCTGATCAGTCCTTCATGCCCCATCAAGAGGTTTGTCTAGGTTCACAAGCTCATGACAGCTGTTAGTTCAGACTTACAAATCCATGAATCCGAGAGTCAGTTGTTCATCCAGCTAGGGCCTCTCATCCTGTACTTGTATAGTAGGTAATCAGAAGATAACAGTTTTCCTCTCAGGGCACAGTTTCAAAATGATGGGTCTGGAGGTTAAACTATACCTTTCCTCCTCCCAATTATTTTCTAGGAATCCTTCTTAATTTTCTCTAGCACACTGTTGCGAAGAGTCCTTTGAAGCTCATAATACTTCCCAAGGTTTGTTATTCACGTCTCCCGGACAAATTACTGAAATCCCCCAATAACATGCAGACATTTGCTTCACTCAGGTAGTGGATGTACAAACCCATCTGTCACAAAGACTAGTCAAAGCTATTCAGCCATATTTGGGTGGCCAGTGCTTGCACCATCTAGAAAACTAAATAAGACTTTCTCCATTCCTCATGATTGCTACTATCATCCTTTACTTATGTGATTTAAAAAAAAATTAAAAAAAATACTTCTTTAAATATATATTTGCAGAAAGGCCATATCAGCTTGGAACATTTCAGTTTCCATTCCTTGCACCTCTTAAAAATTCTCACACTACATATTTACTTGAAATAAAACTTTGTCATCCTGTTTCTGAAATGTATGTCTCAATGTAAAAAGGGGAAGCTTCGTCACAACTTTATTTCTCTTATGGGGCTTTTATCTTTCAGGTTTTATCTCTCTATTTATCACTTAATTGTCTCATCAATCATTAAACTTTCAACTCTTGAGCAAGCTCAGCAGGCAGAGGAGGAAACATTATAAGAGAAAGTGAATACATTTGACACCAGCATGTTCACAAATAAAACTAATTAAGCTACTGTGGAAAGCTACATATACTGTTTTTGTCTTAGAGTTCTTCTGCAAAAACTGAGTAAAACAGATCCTAACGGAAAAGAAAAAGAAGCAACCCAGAATTACTATAAGAAACCCAGCTGCATCCCAAGCTCTGAATCTGGGTTGCTCTAAATTTTGGAGCTGTTTGAAATCTGAAGACTATTCAAATTTTGTTCTCTACCTAGGAGTAGGAAAATAAGTTCTTGGTTTTTCAGGAACAAATAAGTCAGAATGTTTGGCTGTCTTCCCAGCTTCTCTGAAACCTCTGTGAATTTCTGTTTCTGGCCAGTACTGTAGTGGGATTGTCAAAAATAATCCTGTTTTGGCTATATTTCCAGTCTCACCATGAGCAAGATTTCTAGATCATATTGGCAGAGAGCAAAGAATCAGAAAATCATCTATCTGGATTATTAACCATAATGAATTGCACCTTTGAACCTCAGTGGTTGAAATGTTTCTTTAAAATAATGACATTTTTTTTCTTCATTTGGGATTTACATAGTATTGAGTTGTTCCCCTCTCCTCATCATCCCACTCTTCATTGACTAAAATATTGCACCACTGTAAAGAGGGACACACTTTACACTTGCCTCACTACACAAGAAAAGTTTCAACTAGATGGGGTGAAAATGAAAGACCAATAGAATATGATTGGTATGGTATAGCTTGCTGATAATATTTTTAGTTCAGAGCATGTTTTTGTTCGCATTAGAAGCTGGAAAAGAAAATGTTTGGTAATCAGAATATATTGAGATAAAAATCAGTTTCTTATAAAATTCCTAATCCAGAATTGCAAAAAGGTTCATGGTCTGTCAAGTAAATAATATGCATTTTAAGAAGTCCCTAAATATGTATTTGAAATGAAAGATCTTAGCAGACACAGAAATGTCTTTTAAAATGTCCTTCAGAATCTCTGTGGCTTGTCTGGTGTAATATAATACATCTTTTTAAAATTATATGAATTCTGAAGGGTTTTTTTATTATTAACATTTTAATATTGAAGACAAAACAAATTCAGATAGGAACAGTATTAAACACTCTTGCAGGACAATAATATCCATGTGTTGTCTTAGGCCTAGAAATTCAGAATTAATGCATTAATTTAGCCCATTCACCTTATCTAGGCATTGCAGATGATGCCTTGAACCTTTGTTTCAGGTCTGAGGATGGTGGGATGATCTCATAGATCATATTGGCTTCGCTATCTGGGTAGGACAAGAAGAGCTAAGGATAAATTTCAACCAGTGGGCCAAAAATTGGTTTCAATAATGAACAGGAATTACTTGTATGGAGTGCAAAGAGAATGACACAACATTGTTAATCCAAATTGCAGAATTTCCACTAGGTCTAGTATGTTTAATGGACACAACAATATACATTGTGAAGCTCTGAGAGTGACTTATGTTGTGCTTTAAAAACATTTCTTATGTTATCTAAATTTCCCAAACTTCATCGGAATCAGAATTTGTTACCTGCCATCTCCAGTGGTTATCTGGCCTTTTAGCCAAACTAATCTCCTTTTATCCACTTAATTAAATGTATTTTTTATGTAATATTGACTAGGATGTGCCACTTCTACTCTCCCTAGTGGTTTACTTTGCAAGTAAATGCACTGAAATCAATGAGACTACTGAAAGAGTTAGCTGCTACATACTATGAATAAAGGTGGCAAAATCTCACACTAAGTCTAGCTAATCCATTCATTATGCCTAACACCATAGTAGGTTAAGTGTCATATATTTTGAAAACACTTTGCACAGATAACACCAATATTGATTCTGCCAAGAAATGCTCCACTTTCCTTCGTTTTAAACATCAACTCAACTTACATCACTTTTGCTGCTACGTGATGCTTGGTTCTGACACTGCTGTTATTTTTACTACTGTCTTACTTCACAGCTAATCCTATTGAAACAGAATGAGCAAGCTGTCATTAGTCCTAAACCTTACCTTACACCTTACCGAGTTGCTGAAGCACAGACAGTCCAGTTCCTCTGTCAATTACAGTGACTTGCTAGTTCATGCCAGCTAATGCCACTGCCTTCAGTATGAATGGTCAGCGCCTTCTTCCAATTCTTCCTTGGCTTTCCTCACATTCTCTTCCTCCTTGGGTACCCAAGTTAATGCTTGCTTAGCATGTCTCCCATATTCCATACAGTGTACATGGTCCAATCATCTAAACCTTCTTCCTTTGATAATATTTTCTAGAATGTCCTTCTCTCTTGTTGTTACTTTATCTTTTCATGAAATATGTAGTATCTTTGCAACCATCTGTGACAGGCAGCTGCCAATGTTTTTGTTAGCCACTGTCACTGGATTGAGTTTCTGCTCCACACACTATCATACTCCCCATACAATTCCATGGTAAAAATCTGACCTTTAATTTGGTGTGGAGATCTGTTTGACCAGATGTTCATTTTCCCAAAAGCACTGTTTGCTTTTCCTAATCTCATATGAATATCTTCATTGTAGCCACCTTCAAATGTCATCACACTCCCCAGATAATGGAAATCTTTAATCTGCTCAGTTTCTTTTGCATCCACATGTACATATGCATCTGTTGTCCAGCTTCCTATCTTCATAATCTTGGTTTTAGCTGCGTTTATCTTCAGTCCTTTTTTTTTTTTTGCTCTTTCCTGATATACCATTAACGTAAGGTCAATCATTTTATTCGGTATCATATTTAAGCAATGTCATCAGCAAAGTCAAGGTCATATAACTCATCTCTATTAACCTATTTTGCACTATCAACAATGCCTAATTTTTGCCTGCTTCATCACTCCATCTACTGTAAAGCAAAGATGATTGGTGATAACAGGCATCCTTGTCTAACTCCAGTCACAATACTGAATCACACACCTACGCCTATATCCAATCATACCAGCCATCTACTTTCATCATATAAGCTTCGTATTATGTTTTATCAGCTTGCCTGGTGTCCCATGGGTTTTACCTATATTCTACAAGTTCTCCCCATAGATGCTATTGGCACTTTCTTAAAATCAATAAAGATTATCAAGATGGGGTTTTGCTAAGCAGTAGCTTTTTTCCAATGTATGTGACTTGATTGTACAGGTCAGCTACCACTCTAGTGACTAGGAAAGAGTCATGGTGGATGCAGCAATGTGAAGGCATCTGAACTGATAATGCTGAGTGACACTCTGTGGCACAAACACCATAAAGAAAAGAGGCAGTCTCTTCCAGCACAGGAGGATTCACATGAACATCACTTGAAAACATGACAGTTAACCGGATAAACTGTGTGTGTATTTCTCAGAGATGGGCATCTTCTCTTAGGGATGTCACAGTTTGCAGAGGAGCAGATGTTAGCTCAGAACATGGTCTGTTAGTGGCAACATAACTTAAACCCATAAAAGATCATAAAGATAGATAAAAAGTCTCATAGCGGTAAAGATGTTTGTTGGCAAAGAAACGTAGATTAGATTCCTCATTGCATATAGTAGCCCTTCCAGTGCTTTATAGGATCATGCTAATGATAGTCTGAAAGACACATGGCCAAACTAAAAGAAGATTGTAGTTAATACAGCAGAGGAAGTAGTCTATCATTGAAGAGAGTGGAAGAAAGATGCATGGATAACATCTGGAACATGGGGAATGACTGACTAGTGAAAATTTCTGAAGGCAGAAGATGAACAATGCAAGACACAGGCAGAATTCTTAGAGGTAGATGCAAGATACATAGAAAAGGATAAAGAAATAAAGATAGAAATTTTGGGGTCCAAAAGAGGGCTGAAAAGGCAAAAGAAGCAGAGCTGTGGGGAGTCTTCCAGCAGCTCAATTGAAGAGTGAAAGACTTCTCCAGAAGAACCAGACCATCAAAGATAATATCCATCAGGCATTCTCATGGATAGATGTTGAAAACCCAGGAAGATAGAGTCCAATGTTGTAAAGAATTCCATTCATATTCAATTGCCAGTAATCATGCCCAAATTCAGAGAAATGTGCCTAGTAATTTATGGAAGGAGAAGGAACCACTAACACCTAATAAAATTAAAGTAGCCATCTAAGTCTCAAATAATGATATGCTCCTTGGGTTGACAGAATCTGAGCAGGAGGCAATATTTGGATGCAGCACCTAACAAAACTCTGTAATGAAATACGGATGAAAGAAAAGTACCACAAGACTGGAAATTCTGTGTCACTGTCATTGCCAACAAAAGAGTCATCTTTGTGCATGAACTGGAGAGATATTGTACTGCTATCAATCAAAGGCAAAGCATGATTATGCTGAATAGAATGAAGAAGGCAGTGGATGAAAGATTACAAGACAACCAGGCTAGATTCCATCCAGGTAGGTCATGTTGTGAATAAATTCTCGCTCTTAGACAAGCCATCAAAAAAAGTACAGCTGCTTGTGGAGGGAGCCATTTTACTAGTCCATGTGAATAATAACGGCAAATCCTCATGGAGTAGGGTAGCATATGTTCAGTATTGACAGAGAACTGCATTTGGATTCCTCCTTTTGTTATTTAGTTTCTCACAGATTGGTCCAGGGAGCCAGTGAGCTACAACCAGTGTCAGAATGGTTCTCCCCTCCCTTTTCCCAAGCAGATTTCAGTGAGGGACAGAATCTGGGCTCTGAGTGGTACTTAATATCAGTGATTTTGTGACTAAATAGATAAAAATGCACTTAAATTTATGCATACCCTTATTTCACATTCTGGACCAAAATTTGCAATAATATATTTTACTAGTATTTCAGAGTAGCTGTACGTAAACTTTGGTCTTTCCCTGTTTATGTTTATATTGTAAAACACAGCACATTAGTAATTACTTTCTAAAGCAGAAGAAGAAAAAATGACTCCTAGTAAGTAATTCTTTGAAATTGGCTATTGCTGTTTTTCTGGCCTAGATGTGTCCCTATCTACTATCTAGCAAAACCACAACCAAGGGAACGGGCTTGGCAGAATCAGCAGGGAAAGAAGGCCCTGTTGAGCTTGACTTTAGTCTGGCACCATGAATAGACATGAGAGGTGTAGAATAAGTGGGAGGCCTCCGGGCCACCAGTGAAATATCACTAGTCTTATTGTTTTTTTACTTACCCGGTGAGGCTGGGGGGCAAACCCCGAAGGGCTCTCGCTTCTGGCTCCAAGTGCCCGGCGTGTGCCGGGCACAACCTGCTCCCAGGACAGTGTCAGGTGGGGAGTTTGACTGGGGCGGTACACCTGTCAAACCATAACACAGGTGTCCTAAGGTGACCTCAGGGAGGATAGAAACCTCCCGTGGAGCAAAAGTACCTGGGCAGGTCAGATTTCCTGCTGCATTTTGTGAATTCTTCAGCTACTTTCATTACGTTAGTTCTGCTGCTGCTTCACATAGTGGAGCTAAAGATTTATTAACAGGCATATTGCTCTTTTCTCAGATAAACCACATGATGTATTAATTTTTTACTAGATTTAAAGATGGGAAAGGATAGCTAAACTGAGTCTAAGTGCTCACTTTACTGTGCTGGAACTTAAAACTGATCCCTGTTGTCTTTAATGGTGAACTCTTTGGAATGGAGGAAGGAAGGAAGATGTGCCACGAACATACAGTCTCTATGGTTTATGAAGTACAAGCATTTGGTAATGATGCTTTTTATTTCAGGGAAGAGGAGAGGTTGGCAGTGAGAAAATGCATTCTCCCAGAGATTACACAGCTGAGCCTAGTACTTATGTGAACTAGGTTGAGTAAAAAATGATCTAAAATGGTAGCTACTAACCAATGGTCAAACAACTGCCACTGCATGTTTTGTTTTTGGAGCCTAAATTAGATACTTGAATACTCATGGGCAATCATTTCAAAGTTAGGTGTGAGCTACTACATTCATACTTATGTATACATTTAACCAGAAGCGCCGCTGGCCTGGGAAAGGGCCCTGGACTCCATGTGCCGTGACTAGGGGCTGGAGCCCTGTAGGTGCACCACCACTGCGGCCAGCCTGGCAGCGGACCCAGGATTTGGGCACCATGACTCAGGGCTTGAGTCCCAGAAGCCTGGCGCCAGTGATGCCACCTGCATTTAACATGCTCCCAAGCATCTGATATGCATATGCAAATCATATTGTTTATTCAAGCACTGTGACCTCCTAGAAAACTCACTGGCTATTTTTTCATGCAAATACCTAAGGGCCACCCAGAGGGAGGAGGCACAGGGGAAACTTGCCCCAGGCTTCCACCAAGGAAGGGGCCCCCTGCCATCGCCCCAGCCTCATTTTCTGACTCTGTAAGTCCCAAGGAACATTGGGGCTGGGTAAAGCAAGAGGCCCTTGATAATTGCAAAGGTGGCTGGAGTGAGCTAAGATAGGAAGAGACCTGGCGGTGGGCAGAGTTGGTATGAGTTGTATATATGGAACAGTGAAGGGGGCCCCTCACAGCAAATTTGCCCCAGGCCCCCTAGGTCTTCTGGGAGGCCCTGCTTACATGTGGCCCTCAAAGCGACTTGCGCACACAAGTGGGCACATGTTAATGTGTGGACTAACTGCCCATACTGCATGAAAGTCTGCATTTGAAATAGCAGGAAATTGACTGTTCATATCACTGCTAATCAGAATTATTCAGAGCTCAGTTTTTGGTTCAAAAAGATTTCAGAGTTCTCTAATATTTCAGAAGGGTGGCTATGTCCATCTGTTTTTAGCAAATGACAAGGAGATGCACCTGATGAAGCAGGTTCTAAGCCACAATGGCTTATTCCCTCCCCCACCCCACCCCCCCAATTTAGTTAGTCTCTAAGGCTATGTCTACACTGGGAATTTAGTTTGAATTAAGGAGGATTACTTCAAACTAAATTAGTGCATGTCCACACTGGCTTTCATCAGTTTGAACTAAGGAATTCCTTAGTTCTAATTAAGGAAAGCTTACTTTGAAATAGTAAAACCTGCCTTTAATTTGAACTAACAGTTACTTCGAACTCGTTAGTTTGAACTAATCCAATGTAGGCATGTTAGTTCGAAGTAACTGTTAGTTCAAATTAAACATGGTTCGACCTTCTTCCTCCTAGGGTGCATGGCACCAGGGAGGAAATGCCTTCCTCTTTTTATGGGATTGGGTGGGGGGGATGGCCCTTCTCAGGTGCCATGTTACCACTCTTCCCAAGATGCCCCCCTCCCATGCCGAACTAGCAAGTCCTGTGCATGAACAGGCTATTTCAATTTAGGTTTCTATTGTGGATGTGCTAGTTTGAACTAAGTTAGTTGAAATTAATCAAAATTAGTTCACACTAATTAATTCAAACTAACTTATCTTGAACTAGTGTCCTTAAGTGTAGACATAGCCTAAGACTACATGTACATTACAAAAATGTGTTGACATATCTTATGTTAACTCTTAGCTAGCACTCTAATTATGGCAGTGTAGGGGAGAGGAGAAAGCAATGTGGGGAAGCTGAGAGAGCCAACAGGCTCTTGGCTGCCCCCCACTTCAAATCCTAATCTGGGCACAAGGACCAAGCCCTGGCAAGGCTGCAGTCCCTCCTGAGCTTGCCGGAGTCCCAGGCAGGAGGCAGTCGCTCTGTGGCTTGCTGAAAACCCCAGCAAGCCCTGGGGTGGATGCCTGACACTGCCACCCAAGGTACTGACAAGGCCCAGGATCCCAGCAAGCTACTTTTTCCTCTCTCCTCCCTTACTTGTCAATTTCATAGATCTGTTAGAATAGTGAAATTGATAAGTACGACAGCTCTCCACTGCTCTAAGGGACACAGTGTCTATGCTGACACTATAGCCTTAGCTCTGCCGATAAAAGCCCTACGCCTCTTATTTAATTGGTTTTATTTTGTTGGCAAAACAGGACAGTTTTGTCAGTAAAAAGGTGAGTGTAGTATGCGTACCAGGGCTGTTTTGTAAGCAAAAGCTGAGTTTTGTCACCAACACTTTCCTAATGTATACAAGACTTACTGTAAGGTGTCACAGGACTCTTCCTCATTCTGTAATGCTGTTTCCCGTAAGTTAAGATTTTTTGTTGTTGTTTATGCAAGCTAAAACTAAACTCGTTCAAAGCTCAGGTCCAGATATTATTTGTCCAAACCCAAATAGTACACTTGGTGCATTTCTAAGAGATCCAGATAAGTATCAGTAGCTTTCATGGTGAATGTTCTGCACAGTTCTAGTGCCAAAAATCAGAGAATGCTGTAAATCCCACAAAACAACCACTTGCGAGGTTTCTATCCTGATACCAAAATCAAAGTGTTTCAAATAGGTTGTATTTAATGCTGATCCAAACCAACATTCTAAACCTTTAGGTAGTTCACATCATTATCTTAAATATCATTTTTAATTTCAAACATATTAATAAGGCAAACAGTTCAAATTTCATGATGGGTGTGGCTTGTCACACATTTTGTTCCACTTAGTTTCAGCACTAAAGCTCAGGTCTAGTTTTCAAATTTAGATGCCAAATCATAGGCATGTAAAGCCATCTCAGTCAATAGCTATGTCTCCACTAGCAAATTAGTTCGAATTAAGGAGCCTTAATTTGAACTAATTTGAACCCTGTCTACACTAGGCTTTACCTAGCTCAAACTAATTTTTTTTTTTAGTTCAGTCTAACTTTTAGTTCAAATTAACCATGCTTTCTTAGTTTAAACTAAAAAGTTAGTTCGAACTAAAAAAAGCACAGCTAGTTCAAACTAAGAGGTTTTAACTAAAAAATGTGGTTAGTTCAAACTAACTTTGAACTACTTAGTTTGGACTAAGCAAGTCTGAATGAAGGTTTTAGGTGTAGACATAGCCTAGCAGTTTTGATTTCTCAGCAGAATAACAGTTTATTGCTGAAACACATCAAGCATGCATATATGCATTACAAAAAGCCAGATTGTGTTAAATTGTTTACTTTAATCAGAAGGGCTGTTTAGTCAAATACAATGCTTCTTCCTCGATGCCCACCTAGAAAAAATTGCTCAGGTTAGCAGTAAATTATCATTTTAGCTCTTTTGTGCTAAAGTCTGCCTATAAGTTGCTCATGCTCACTACTCTATTGAATAATGAAGCTTTCACATGCTTGAAATAAAACCCATAACTCATTTCAATCAATGAGATGCATTCACTAATTCATTCGTACTTGTAAATAACTTTGTTGGAAACCATGTTCTTTAATAAATCAGCAAGCCATTGTATTAATTACTCTTTTTGATGCAAAGGACTAATCATACTTTATGCACTCTACAGTACTTACTTACATCTTTCTGCTATGCATCATCTAAACCTCAGCATCTGCAAACTATCATAGTACCTGCACACTATCACAATATATTTGCTTATTTAATAAATATATACCAATATATTTTTATCAACATCATGGGTTAAAAATACTTTAGTATGCAAATTTAGCATCTGTAAAGCCAAGAATCTTTTGCTACCATAACAGTTTTGATTATTTTTTCCCCTCTACATTTCTGTATTGATAAAAACCCTTGTGTATTTAACGTCAAGCAACTTAAAAATGCTTTTGCTGGTATAGTTTATTTTGCTTCCTGAACCAGTATAAATTATGGTCTACATTATTTGCCAGTATAAGCCACATCTACTGTAGGAGGATTTGCTGATTCATCTATGCCTGCCTAGATGTATTAACAAATATTATTTAGAGTAAACCTGGCTTAACTAAAGGAGTCTTAAATGCTCCACTGAAATCATCTTTTACTTGGAAGACAGAAAAGCTCTGATTTTCAATTACTGCAGGAATGGCATGTATTTTTCTGGGACTATTTAAAGGCATAGTGTGAATGTAAAAACATATTTAAATAAATAAATGTTGGCACCCTGTACTTTAGGGGCCGCTGAAATCAAGTAAGAGGTTAACATTTAAGCAGTTCCTATGTGCTGTAAGTTTTCCACTGAAGGACTACAACTCCCATGATCCCTTGGGGAAAAAAGACGGACCCTGCCTGCCCCTCCAGGAAGCAGAGGGGACAATGGGGTCTCCACAGAGGGAGAGAGACATGTCTGAACCTGATAAACAGGAGATCCTAGGGTTCCTGAGACTGCTGGAGGCTCACTCAAGTAGGGAGCTTCAGAGGTTGGTAGCTTACTTTGCCCAAGCAGGGTCTGAGTCTAGAGCTGACTGAGCTGGATCTGCATAGGGTTACCGGATGTCAGGCAAAAGGAGGACATGTCCTCCTCTCTATCTTCACGTCCTCCATCCAGCAGGCATTTTAAAAATACATGATTTTGTCTGGTTTTTTACTTACGGGGTTACAGTATGCTGAAACGTCCTGGAACACACTATTTTTAGGGGGAAGCATTCTAGGGCCCCCTAAAAACTGAAGAATATGACATTAATACTACATTTTCTCCATGTGTCCTCCAATGTCCTCCTTTCTACACTTCCTGTCCTCCTTTTCCCGCTTCGGTATCTGGTAACCCTAGATCTGCAGTAAGGGTGTGAGTGTCTGTCTCCCCCTTCCAATTTAGAGCTGGGCTTGTAAAACAAGGGAGTCTGCTGAGAGACTGACTGGGCCTGAGGGGAGTCAGCATGGCAGCCCCTTTGAACCAGGGCCAGGACTACAGACCATTGGTTGGGCTCACTCCAGATCTTCAGGGTGGTTCTGAGCGGATACACTGGATCAGAAGTAGTCCAGTTTGGCCAATGTGCATCGTATATACTTGGGTCTAAGTCGATCCATGCATAAGCCAGCCCTCCAATTCTGAGCCTAAAAAGGGGGCAAAAATGGGTGACTCATGTAAAAGCTGACGTCCCCCTTTGGCCTTGGCCCCTAACCTTCCCACCCAGTGCTGCTGGCTTCCTCTGGAGTTCCTGACACCATCCCTAATCCCCAAACCCCTGCTGCTGCTTTTCCCCTGTCCCCTTGGTCTCCCTGCTCCTCACTACTGCACCCTGCTCTGTCTGCTCCTCACTCCTGGACCCCTGCTCCCTCTGCTGCCCCCCTGTTTGCTTCTCCATTCCCTGCTGTTCCCCTGTTCCCCAAGATGCTTTCCTCCTCTTTCCCCATCACCCCCAAACTCCTGCTGCTGCTTTTTCTGGCCTCCTAGGCACCCACCTCAAATTTCTGAGCTCTGTCACTGCTTTCCTGGGCTCCTTGAAAGCCCCAGGCCCTTCTACTGCTTTCCCTAGACTCCCCGACACCCTTCCTAGCTCCCATAGACTGCTGCTGCTTTCCCCGGACTCTGGACCCCTGGGCCCTGCCGCTGCTTCCCTGGCCTCCCTGAACACCCCCCCAGTGCCCCGGCCGACCCCCCCCAGGCCCTCTTACCTGGCCAGATACCAGGGTCCCCTTCTAACTCTAACCCCAGCCCAGCCTGACTGCCCAAGATGGCCGCCCTAGCCACACTGGGGCTCCAGCCAGCAGCATAGTCAGTGAAAGTGCCGGGCTTGGGCTGTTTACTGTATTCACCTGTGTATAAGCCAAGTGCCTGTTTTGAAGCCAATTTTCAGGCACAAAAAATCTTGGCTTATATGCAAGTATATATGGTAAGTCAGAGGGGCATGGCTGACGCATGATGGCATATATCACATTGGTGGATGTGCAGATATACACAAATACAGGAATGAATTTGTTTTCACCTGCATAATGATGAATACATATATTTTCTATTGGACACCTTATTTATTATTGCTTAGGAGAAATTAGTGCTGTATATGAAACAACATTTGATATAATATAATGCCTGTTCTTTTTCTTAAAAACTAGCAGTAACGTCAATTCTCCAATTCACTTAATTTGTTTTTCTGCGTAGACTATCAACTCTGTCATTGGTTTTGATTCACCACGTAGAGCTTCTCTATTGCAATCTTTCATGCAATCTGGGGACAAATGAGACCTTAAGAGGAAAACAGAATAATTCCTATTTTTCTCAATTTGTCTAATGTGATGCAGAACATGATTTGAATTACATTTCAGAACTAAAAATGACTGAGATTAAAAAGGAAATAATGACATTTCAAAGTTTTTGGGAATCCCAGAAGTGTAGTGTAATGAATCTCTTGGCTTCTCAAGTTGAAATGCATTCTGGAAGTAACAATGGCAGGAAAATATATTCAGTCAGAGGCAAGGGAGTTGTGGCATAGTCTGGATTCCTTGGACTTTTGGAATAATAAAGAAGTCCCTTCCTCATTTGCCTGATCAAAAGCCCCTTGAAGTTAAAGTGGTGACTCAATTTACTACAGTGGATTTATCAGGCCCTGAAGCTGTGTGGTTCTTGCAAGCTGAGTTCTTTTTGACATACACATGATTAAGGAATTCCAGTTTAACAGTCTGGAAGGCCTAGTCTTCTCCTTTGTGTCAGACCAAAGATGTTCTATAGTTTGCATTCAGTTATTTTATAAAGTATTTTTAATCTAAGCATGGCATTTATGAACTAATTGAATAACACTATACTATGTTAGTGTCTACACAACCATTTAGACCTCACCAGAAACATAGACCCAGCTGATGAACACTAATACTTCAGTAGTGAGCTGTAGTCTAATACTGTTCCAAATAAAGGTGGATCAAAGTGCCTATATGTGTGTATTGCAGTCCTCTGTGGCAACCAGGTTGGACTTCATACTTGTCTCTTTGTTTCTGCCCTGTGAATATAAAGGCTATTTAAGGTATCTGGGCTATGTCTACACTACAGGGCTCAGGTAACTCGACTTAGTGAAGCCCCATTTGTTTAAGTCAACTTTATAAGGTTGACTTAAGCCAGGGGACCGATTTAAAGTCAACTTTATAAAGTATAAATAGAGCCCTGCAAAACCACAGATATCCGCAGATATCTGCCTTATATCCGCATCCGCGGATACAACACGGATATCCGTAGACCATTTCTTGCAGATGCAGATCAGATATGGATACACATATTTTTATCTGCACAGAGCTAGAGCCCTGCAAATATGCAGATATCCACGGATATCCACATTATATCCGCATTCGCGGATACAACGCGGATATCCACGGACCATTTCTTGCGGATGCAATCGGATATGGATCCACTTATTTGTATCCATGCAGGGCTCTAAGTATAAAGGATAATTTAGTGGGAGTGATCCTGCTTTTTTGGCAGGGGGTTGGACTAGATGACCTCATGTGGTCCCTTCCAACCTATGGGTATGTCTACACTATAAAAGCAAAGTCGACTTTATTAAGTAGACCTTATTAAGTCAACTTAGTAAGGCTACACTACATTAAGTTGACTTTATCTGATGCCAAAGTCAACTTTATTGCCATGGAGTGTAGACAGAGCTTTGGTTAAGTCGACTTAAGGACCCTTAAGTAAAAACCTGGCACAGTAGATCTCATTGTAGGTTACAGAGTTCATGGACTATCTAGAGAAACTGCTAGGGCAATTTGATTGTGGTTCATAGTGGTACTACTGACATTGGGTGAGATGTCCTGGAAGCTAAATTTAGATTATTAGAAAGTTTCACTTCACCTTATCTGAAATGTTTCTAATTCTGTCTTCAAGGTAACATTGAATGAAACTTAAAAGCAGGAGATTAGAAACAAATAACAAGAAATACTTTTTTTAATAATAGGACACATAAATAGCAGAAGAATTCATTGATACAAAATAATGTTTAGGGCAGAAGCTTTGGAGGAAATTGTGTTTATTTATTTATATACAACACACACAGACACGTACTCTTAAATTGTATTCACAGAGCAGATAATAAAATCTATGGGTCTACAAATCTTCACGTTCCAGGATATGAGCCAATTACTAGTTACTCTAGTTCACATGGAGATTACCCTAGAGGCAGTTTTTTACAAAACTATCTATTACAAGTTTTCTTGCACCTTCCCTTTTAATAGTATGGGCCATAGATTAGCAGGTCCATTGATTTTAGTGGATATTTTAATTCCTCTGTTTGTTTAATGGTGCTTTTTATACAAGGGAATCTAGTACAAACTGATATTCTATAGTCCACAAAGAACAGCTGGATTCCTACAGAAATCAAATATATGTAAAAGCTAAACTCATCTGAAAATGAATGACAGTTAGCTACCAGTAATTTCACTACCTGCAAATACCAGACCAAGAAACATGAACATTACTAGAAAGTGGTGCCTTTTTTTTTTTTTTTCAAACAGCAACCCTGGTTCACATAAATAAGCATTGGACAATAGAAACAGATAAGAAAACATTTTCCTCCAGCCCCTTTTCAGACACTTCCTCCTAGTGAAAAGGAGCTGACATCTCTAGAAACATTCACTGAAAAGAAATGATACCTTTTGAGAACTTACTCTTTAAACATTTCAGAGCCTTGCATTGTTTGGATAAAGCTCTTCTGAGGATTGTTGCTGTTGATATACTTCCGTGGAAGCTACTGCGCAGTTTATAACCAACGAGTAATACTTCTTAAGTACTGTAATTGAGCTGTGAAGGAGTGGAAAAGTTTCTGTCCCTGGGATTTGAACAAATTCTGCCTCTGGGGATGCAATCATGCTCCTTTTTGACCAATCTATAGATCATGAAGATAGTTGTATACCTGCCTCTAGACCATAGAAAGGATCATATACTCATCAAGCACCACTAATGTCTTCGGGCCAAATCTTCAGCTGGGGTAAACTTGTGTGACTTAATTTTCTGACTCTGAGTCATTAGTATAAAATGTTATTTCAAATAAAATGAAAAAAAACAGAAACAAAAGAAAAAAAACCCTAAACATTGAAAGAAATTAAACAGAAGGAGGAGGTGGTTGTGTGTGGGTATTTTTTTTCCTTATGGGTGTGTGTGTTTGTTTGAATTGTGAGCAGCAACTAAAATAACATTTTTACTGGTTTTATTTAGTCACACATACTGTCCTTGGGTGACTAGAACTCAGTTTGGTTTGTTGCTTCCTTAAATGTGAATTTGTTCCAAATATCTACCAGATGTCATTTGGAGCTTTGAATCTACAGCTGCTCGGAAAGCACAAACCCCCATTCACCAGCACACCCTCTTTTATAAAACTGTTGGAAATGTTTTGCTTTCATTCCAAGGAGGCACATAGGGAAATTTTTGAGACCTGGGTAGTTGCTGTGATTCAGAATGGCTGTTCTCTGATCTGCTACAACTGGGTTTTGCGGTTAAGGCACGCACAGGGACCTGAGAGTTCTACCTCAGAGCCAGAAATTGAGCTTAGTTTACTGGTGTGATCTTGGGCAAATTACCTGATCTCTCCAAATACCATATCCAATCTGTCATCTAGGAAAATATTTTCTTTCCCTCTGCTTTACAATGTTTGTTTTCATGACAAGCTCTTCAGAGTAGGGACTGCCCGTTATGTGTCTGCACAATAGCTAGCTCAGTGGGGCCTTGGTCTTGGCTGATGGCCTCTAGGCTGATGTCTTGGTCTAGGTCTTGGCTGGGAGCCTTGGCTGAAGGCCTCTCCTGTAATACAAATAATTAACAACAATAATAAATCTCACTTAGATCTCCTTCAAGAGCTCTCTTTTCCTTTTCTTTCAAAGGGGAAGTGACACAAGTTGTGGGGATTGAGTATGAGAGGTGAGTTCTATGTTCTGGTCACAGAACAGGCAAAAAGAAAGCAAATTTGCTCAGACCATAACCCCCATCAGCCCCACCTCTGATCTGAAGGAATCACTTTTATGGGTGAAACAGCTGTTTATTCCCATGTTCATTCACCTTTGCCTCTCAGCTAAGACTGTAATTAAAGATGTTAATTAGTGGGAGCTGCAGTGGAATTTGATATGATATGGAACTTGACCAAGGCCACCAATTCATGTACAATAGGCCACCAAACAGACAACTGATTGTAACAATTTTTAGTCACTTCTGACCTGAAGAATTTCATTTGGTTAACCAGAGGCAAAAGGCTCCATGTGCCAATGATCTATGTACTCCTAAAAGAAGTCTGCCCTTCATTCTCACATGCTTTTATGCTTATATAGCTGTGTTTTTTTGTTTTTTTTACCACAATTAGGTGTGGGTGAATATTAAAGCCAACATTTTTACAGCTGATTCTTGGAGCCCCAATCTTTGAGTGCTCCACCTGAGACACTTTAGAGCTGATTTTTCATAGATGTAGATCATTTTCACTTTCCTGTGATTTACTTTGAGGTTCTGAAAATCAGGCCTGATCTATGTCAAATTAGACAGCCAGAATCATTGCCCACTCTTGGAAAAGGTGGCCTTAAATGTTAGTTTCTAATAATGAACTGGAAAGAGATGGAGTAGGCTAGTTTGAAAATAGAAGGAAACCAATTTTAAAACCTCTCTGAAAGGGGGGAGTGGCACATGCTCTGCATAAATGTTGATACATTTGGCTTTTTCTAAGTGGTAAGTGCTCTCGATTCTAAGAGAGTCGGTTGAAGCTGAGAATATTTGCAGCTTTTCACAAGGTGTCCATTACCTCATGGATCTCAGTTTAGACTTGATTATAAGATCTGGTGCTGAGATTTGACAGCAAGTCTTCTTCACTCCCATTAAATAATGTGAATTCACCATTATCCCATGATTTTCATTGTCTTTGTGTGGCTGCAGAACAACAGGTACTGGAATTCTAGGGCCTTCCTCTCCTTAGTGAATAAAGCAACAAGGCAAAGAAAGATACAAACAAACAAACACAACTGTAGAATATCCATATACACCTTTGAGGAACGTTGCTGCAGCCAGTCAAATTCAACTCTGGAGTAAGCAAGCATATATTCCTATTGGCTGCTATGGAAGTTCAGATTGAATTAACCAGGCATTAATTTGAAATATATGATATCTTACCAGTCAGGGTTCTGTTTCAGATGCAGTTATCTGAAGCAGATTGTTAAAATACTTAGTAATAAGAATTCTTCCACAATGAGAACGTAAGAATTTTATTAGTGAATACAGCTCTGATAACTGGTGCTAGGATGATGCTCAAGACACTTGTATCTCCCAGAAATTCTGTTCCACTCAGGTTTTTATACAGGGCTCATTACCATAGCTTCCTGATCATCTCACTGTTGTACCTGAATTGATTCTATGCTGAGCTCCAAATCAGCTTGACCCATCAATTTAACACTTGACATAACTGCACTACAAGATACAATAAGAGTAGTACTTTCCTGTATCATATGTACTAAAATTCCCTCAACATTTTTGTATCTCCCGTAACTTATCTTAAGATGAGGAAGTATTTCTGTTCAGTCTGGTCAGGTTACAGTTAATACCTCATCAAATTTTAATTTTAAGTTACTCATACACATAGGTCCATAAGTGTTTTCTAAGCATGGTTCACTCTGAGCTCTGATGGTTAGATAAAACCCTTCATCCCAAACTGACTTAATGTGTCACTGAGTACCCAGCATGTTTAGGAATTTGTGGAGAAGATGTTTCATTGGATGGCTTTTAATGCCCTCAAAGGCCAATGAAAGTTTAGTGTAATAAAACAGGAATTTGGTATGGCATATATTAGTAGATTTTTGCTTCATTGAGATTACAAATAATTGTTTTCAGCCTGATTACAAACAAATAAACAAAATGGCCCACCTTAGAATCCAAATTACGGTAGCCTTAAAATCAGAGGCACTGTTAAAAGAGGACTTTTTTATGCCATGCTCTATCATTTCCGCTATTTTCATGTTTTGTTTTGTTTTGTTTTTTAAAAGGTGCTGGCAGTTGTCTGAGGTTTTATTTATGATTTCAAATAAACTATGTCAGTTCCTTAAATGCTAGAGCAAAGGAGTTTTTATTGAATTTCTTTTATATCAGCAATCATGCTGTTGCTCAAGAGTCTTAACAGCTTTCATTTTGAACAGCAAGGAAAAGAAAAAGGTGAAGGGAATGCTCAGAAAACAAAGCACAGTGTGTTACGAAATCCTTTCCAAATGGCCACTTCTTTTTTTTTTTGTTTGACTTTTTCGTTGTTTTCCATCTGTTTAGGCGATGAGTAGCTTATAACAAAAACATAAGATTTTTTGTACCAGATCAGCCTATGTCCATACAACTTTCTGTGCTCTCCCTGTCAGAGGCAAGCCTTAGATGTTTTAGATAAAAGTACAAGAATTCCCATGATGGACAGTTATGAAATAACTTCCCTTTAGAGATGTGGTATCTTTGGATACATTATTAAGCCACAGAGAATGCTGAGCTTTATTTTGAAACCTGCAAGGAGCCCTGCTCCTCCAATTCCAGTAAGGTTCAACAGGCGTTTTGCTGCTTTGTTTGAGACAGTAACTTCAAACAATCAGTTCCGTTCTAACAAAATCTCAGCTTTTCAGTGTTTTTGCACAGAAATCCATTAGATTCTATGAGACTGTAAGTGTCTGTGCTTTAGAAGCTCTACTGGATAGTGTCTTGTGTATTCTATGGCCCTGCTATATAGATACTAAAAAATTCCATATATTAGGAGTGAACACAAAAATCAAAGATAGACTGATTAGTGAAATTATTGATGAATGACCAGATGGATAGCAGTATAGTATTTGTATAATATGTTCTATAAACTATACACTGATCCCCACCTCACCCAAGAAAAGCACTCCTCAGTCTACTTTAGATAAAGTTATGCTCCATTGTGTTATTAATACTTCAGATACTCACTTGGGGAATTCCAGTGAAAATTAGTTTGGGGAACATTTTCAAAGACTTAGGCAGGAAAGTCCAATGACAATTAGTGGGAAATGAACACCTAATTTCTATTTATGCCTTTAAACCCTGCCCCCTTGATCTGTGGTCTTTGCATTTTATAAGTATCAACAGAGTATTTCTAAAATATGTCTAAAATATCTAGTTCTATTTTAAAAGCTATCTGTATTGTAGAATATAGTATAATCAGTGCATTGGTCTAAAGAATATGCAGCCCATGATTATTATTTAAGCATAGCTGATGACGTCTTTTAAAAGAAGTAGTGTGCTCAGTATATTTTAATGTATGATGTCACATGTAGCCTTTTCATTAAAAAAAAAAAAAAAGAATCAAACTGTATATCAGAAAAGCAGAGAAATGACCTTAAAGCTTCCAAGACTTAATTTTTATTGTTATAGGAACTGGAAAGAGAATTTTGTTTGAAGAGGAAATACATCCCAATACGTTAAAAATATTATTCATGACAGACACTTAACTAAGAAATTATATAGCAGTGAAACTTGAGACAAGGCATAAATTGCTAGTAGGAAAGTAAAATAATATTCTAATTTCAGTTGGTGTCTGGAAGATGATGGGGCAGATGTTGGTTGCCTGGCTCACAAACGTAATACCATTAACTACAATTAGTTACTTGTCTGAGTAGCTAATAGGTTTTAATTTGATGTTACTGGCCTAATCCAGAGCCCGGTAGAAAACTTCCATAGTCTTTGGATCATGTTCATGGAGTATTACACAAACTGAGCTGTTTCCGCAGTATGTGTAGGGGGCTTTTAACAATCCTTTTTCCATTGATTTCCTCATTTATTTTATTTTTTTTAAAGTGTAACCAATAGGCAAACACCAGGCATTATTTTTTTCTTGGTTTTATAACATGCCTCAAGGCATCCTTTGCTGGAAGGACACAGAAAAATCAAGAAAAAATAAATAGAATGTTATCACAATGGTAATAATAACAGTAATTAGTAGTGGAATAAAGAGAATGCAAGTTCTAAAGGCAAGGTAGTATAACTTCCAAGGAGTACATCTATACTGGAGCCTTAGGTCAACTTAAGGAAGCTTAAGTCAACCTACAGACCCCAGCAGTCACATTGGACTTTTATTAAGTCAGCTTAAGCATTGCCTTAAGTCAATAACACCACCTCTTAAGGTTGACTTAATGTTTAAGTTGACCTTATTAAGTTGCCTTAAGCCAGTGTAGACAGGTAATAGCCCTTAAGTTGACTTAATTGGCCTCCAGGCCCATTCCCAGAGCTTCTGGCCATCAGGAAGGTTTGACCTGGCACCCAGTGTGGATGCACGCAGTCAACAGCAGTTTTCAGTGTGGATGCTCTAAGTCGACTTAATGGGGTTGATTTAAAGTCAGCTTACAGTTAACCTTGTTAAGTTGACTTAACAGAGCCTCCAGTGTAGACATACCCAAGGAGATTCCCTAGAAGTTCTTGGGGCTATCGGTGCTGGTAGCTCAGAGGCTGCCCGGCAACTAATGAAGATGGAGATGTAGCTCCCAGAATGCCGAGGAGAAAGGAGAGGCCATGGGCAGTCTGGAGCCAGGGGCCAAGGAGCAGGACTGTCTCTGTATGAGCTGGAGAGCCCAGGCCTACCTGCAAGGTTCCCCTGAGAATAGGCCCCTGGGGACTGGAAAGCAGGATTCCTCAGCTCCAGCCCTTCCCTCTCTGAGAAGTCTCCCTGTGTGCAGAGTCTTGTTGGGAAAACTCCCCTTGCAGGCTGTTAGCCCTCAGCTCCCTGGACAGAAGAGTTACCACATGCCAGCTCTGCTCTGTCTGTTGTTCTAGGGCAGGGTCCCCCACAACTCTGCAAAAGTCTGACCCTGAGTGTTGCCAGCACCTCCCTACCTGTTACTGGCTGCCCCCCCGCCCTGCCTTGGTCTCCTCTGCCCTGCCTCTGCGCGGTGCTAGGCACTTTGCCTCATCTACTCCCTCTCCTGCCAATTGTTGCCCACCCCATGCCAACCTGGCAGAGTTTACTGGGGGGGGTGGGATTCCCCATTCCTGGAGCACTGCACTGATGGCTGGCCAGTCTTCCTGAGGCCCCCAGCAGGTCATACAGGACCTGTTAGGGAAGAATGGTCAGCCCAAGGATGGAGCATTAGCAGTACAGACCCCCAGCCACACACCCAGAGCTTGCTGTCCCTCACCGTCAAGTACCAGCCCATCCTGGCCCCATAGCTTGGTGGAATCTGTATCCTCCCCCCCCCCATGAGATGATTGGGACCCCCAAGTCTGTTTACACAGTGGGGCAGGGGCTGGGGAGGACCCTACCAAAGTGGGCAGCCTGGGGCCCCTTGGCAACATAATCTAGCCATGGTCTAGGGCCATGGCCTGCTGAGAGCATGTTGGAGTGTAGGGGTGGGTGGCTAGAGTATGGATGTTTGGCACAGTCTGTTATTTGCACCTGAAGCCCTGCATCCTGGTGTGCTGATGGCAGATCATGGGACGCTAGCAGCCTGATGGCTGCAAGAAGAGGGTCCCTGCTAGCAGGTCATGTGACTGGTGGTCCTAAGATGTGTGTTCTCCCTGGTATGTTATATTTATCTGCTGTTCAATTGAATGGCTGTGTGGAATGCATTGTACATGCTGGTGCTATTCCTAGGGAATCTCCAACTATTTAGCAAGTGGGTAGGAGTTATCTTATGGTTAACATTTTCTTCCCAAGCTGCTCTGGTGACCCTGCCAGAAAGGAGCAAGAGGGGTGGAGACACTGTCAATTACATAATTCATAGGGGGGAAAAAATAAAATGGATCCACGCTGCTGAGCAGGTGACAGCGTGCAGAAGAATCCAAGCCTGTCCATCAAAACCTGTAAGCAGATTGGCATTAAAGAAGGTAACAGGGTGGAGAGGGGTGCGACAGTAGTGTGCTGCTTTCTTGAGCCCTGTAACTTACTGTGGAAATTGAAATGAACTTGAGCTAAGGTTCCAGAAAATTGAAGGAACTGTGGAAAGTGAAACAGGTTAAAAAAGAGCTCTAACAGTTTGAATTTTATCTTTACTATATAACCAGTAGGCTCAAGAGTGAAGAGGTCAGAGGTGGTGTAAGCAGGAGAAAGAGCTTGCAAATCTTATCCTGTTTAATGTCTTTTCAGTTTTTGTTTTTTAAAAAGGCCCAGCTGGTTTCTGAAAAGAAAAATAAGTTTCCTGTTGTCTGGGACTCTAACTTTAGAACTATAAATTGTGTCTTGATGGCTGAAAAATTGCTGGAAGGTACAGTTTTGAGAGCCAGTTTGAAGTGTAAAATATCTCTCTAGGTATGTGAATCACAACATCTGAGAAAGTATAAGCAAGAGGTTGAGAAGGTATTGATAGGCAGGTTGTGGCAGGTGAAGTTGAATTCAGAATCTAGGATGGCACTGAGGTTATAAATAGAGAACAGTAAGGCAGGATGTGGGAAATATTTGAGGTTGGGCTTCCTGGCTAACCTAATCACTCATGTCTTTGAAAGTCACAGCTAATGAGAAGCCCCAGCATTTTACATTAAGATAGGAAGAAACTGGACAAGAAGAACTCGGGTATAAAAAAGATATGTATTTGAGTACTAATACTGGAAAAAGTGGTAGCTTAGATAAATGATGAGGAACAGACAGATACACAAAAGAACAGAGGACTAATAATGGTATCTTCTGAAGCATCTTGGCAAAAAGGAGGTGCCGCCAGAGAGAATATCTGATCAAGACACTACTATGGGTGAAGCCATGAGTGGAGGGAACTAGATTGTGAGAAAATGTTTGAGGTGCAGGGAATAGTTGTGTGATTTAAAACAAAGAAATGTAGAAAGAAGCTAAAGCTTTGTCGTTTGCTGAATGTCACAGAACTTAGAGCCAGGAAGCTTCTGCACAAACTATGAAAGTGTGGCATATTTTGAATTGAAATATAGTGATATCAATGGATTTAAATTTATTCTACACTACGTGCTGTATTTGTGGCATATGGTGCCTGAGGTTTATCACATTGGTAGGGAAGGGAGGCCCTACATTTATTGTTTTTCTTTTTTTTCCCTGGAGGATTTGGAGCTTTTTGAACAGTAAACTGGAGTTAAAATGTAAAGTGGTTGCCCAAATTCAACTGGGAAAGGTGTTTGAGAAATGAAAAGTAATTTGACTAAAATTCCACACTGAAAAATGCTTTGGGATATAATCCATTAAACTTTCTAGTGTAATTATGTCTTTATGAGACAACAGTCAAGTTTACAAAGAAATTAAAATTTCCTTCCTACCAAAGGATGAGATTCTCCAGTACCCTTATTCCCAGTGAGTAGCATGGTGCTCCTCAAAGAGATCCAAAACTGTGGGTGGAGGCTGCTTAAGCCTTATGATGCTATTCAATCTGAGTGTGCCTCGCAGAATATGCTCCCACAAATAATATTTTTATTAAGACTGCAGGATATAATGAACATCATATTTTATTTTTTTTCCTTGAGACAGAAATTTAATCAGTTCAGTTAATTGGGCATATTATATTTCATTTCTTCTTTTTAAAAAGTGACAGGGAAAGAAATATAGCTTGGTAAAGCTATGGAACAGAAGCATTCTTTATACTTCCAATTGTAATTATGTTCCTATAATCAGTTTAGTTCAGTTGAGATATTTTTGTTTCCTGTTCTTCTACAAATAATGAAAATAATGACAATTAATAAAATACATGAGACCTGTTGCTAGAAACTGGAGCATTGTAAAGATTTCCTCTGGATCATTAAATTAACCTATAGAAAATGTTTCAGAAGAACACAATGTTCTTCTTTTGTCTAATTTTCTTCCTCTCTCCTATAATATATTTGCTTTGCCTTTTGCCTTGTCCTGTTAGCTGGGTTCGGCAGCAGCGGCAGCATAGAACCATAGAATTTGTATGACTAGCACCACTTTTACGAAGTAGCTGAACACGCATGACATTCTTGGCTTCAAATCAGACTTGTCTTACATGAACTGCTGCTATAGCTGATGACCCCATCTGCCACTGGTACAGATTGTGCCCAAGGTCATTGCACAGGTCCATGGCAGATACACAAACAGAATCCAGCTCTCCTGAGTCCCAGGACTCATGGGTGCCTCCTCTATATTGTACCACACTGCCTCCCTCAGTTGATGGGGAAAATTTGTGACAGATGTCATAATAATAAATGTCAAAACAAAAATACCAGGAGAACTGCTGTGTTAGGGAAAACATCTAGCTCACTCTGTTAAAGGGACTGAAGTGTGATTCTGAACACATTAAGCCAATGGTGTCAAACTGATTTGCTATGGTGGGGCAGATTTGAATTAAGTGTACTTCAAGTGGGCCATACATATCATAAATCAAAATACTAGGATACTCTAACAGCATCACGGAACAATGTATACGTGAGACTGTGCTCTGTGAAAGCACTGTCTTGCTCCCTTTCTCTGTTAGGGATAGAGTGTGGTCTTGCAGAGTGCAGTCTCACATACCCAGCACTCTGCAATCTCATGAGACCTGGCACTCTCATGGCATTGCAGAGTGCTGGGAATGCGAGTACACATTCCCTCTCCTCTCTTTTTATTAGGAAGCCACATGCCTGAGACACCTGAATTAAGCTATGCTAATATCTGTAGCTGTTTTAAATAATGAGTATGCTGCTTGCTAGATATGAGGATACGGGATGTTGATCTGAGGCTAAAGATCTTAATGGGAGTGGGAAAGAATCCTCTTATTGTCCTTCATGTGGGTCCAAATGATGTAGGTAGATTCTCACTGGAATGCATTAAAGGTGACTATGCCAGGCTGGGGAGGACTCTCAAGGAAACAGTCTCAGGTGATCTTTAGAGAAGATTGTGGTGATAAACAGATGGCTCAGGCAGTGGTGCTATAAGGATGACTTTGGCATGTATGGCACTGGGAGGCATTCATGGACAGAGGACTGTTCTTCTGGGATGGACTGCACTTGAGTAGGGAGGGAAACAGAATTCTGGGAGGGAAATTAATACAACTGATCAAGAGAGCTTTATAGTAGAGAGTTGAGGGAGATGGTTGAGAGATGCCCGAATAATCTCCACGCCTGATATTAGTGTTGAGAAGAAGGACATTGACACAAGAAGGGACACAGAAATAGGAAGCAGCCTGGAGGGTAGTGTAAATACCAGTCTAGCAAGAGATATTGGCCATAGAATGACTGTACCAAATCAGGTAAAGAACATGAGTGAGGCCAAGCAGCAAAAACTAAAATGTTTGTATACTAATGCAAGAAGCCTGGGTTACAAAATGGAGGAACTGGAGCTACTGGTAGAGGAAGTGAGGTCAGATGTTATAGGGATAACTGAAAGATGGTGGAATAGAAGTTATGACTGGTGTCCCGGTATTGAAGGCTATGTGCTCTTTAGGAAAGACAGATGTAAAGGCAAAGTTGGGGGAGTGGCATTTGCATGTCACTGAGAAGGTAGACTGTAAAAAAATTCAAAGTGATAGAATTAACAAGACAGAATCAATCTGGGTAAAAATCATGGATAGTGTTTGGGTGTGTTACAGACAACTAGGATCTGATTTACACAGATAGGGACCTCTTTAGGGGCTTTAAGGAAATAACTACTACTGTGAACTGTGTCATTATGGGAGACTTTTAACTTCCCAGACATAGACTGGAGGACACGTGCTAGCAGTATAAGAGGGCCCAGATTTTCCTGGATGTGATAGCTGATGAATTCCTTTCCAAAGTATTACCAAACCAAAAAGAGGGATTGCTATCTTAGATTTGGTACTGGTGAGGAGTGAGGACCTTACAGAGGAACTGGTTGTAGGGGACAACTTAGATTTGAGTAACAACGAGCTAATTCAGTTCAAAATAATTAGAAGGATAAAAAAAAACTGACCAGCATCTCTGACTTTAAAAGGGCTAACTTTAGAAAATTAAGGGAATTAATTGGGGAAATAGACTGGACTGAAGAACTCAGGAATGCTAATGTAGAAGAGGCTTGGAATCACTTCAAATCAAGGTTGCAGAAACTATCCGAAGCCTACATGCCAAGGAAGGGGAAAATATTTATAGGACACCCCATGGCGGTGTCAGGGGGACAGCCCAGGCTGCTGGCTGAGCCACCTGGCAGGGGTTCACCCCCCTCCACCCCGCCAGAGGCTGCAGCCCCCTTTCTGGGGCTGCAACCCCCTTCTGGGGCTGAGGGACAGCCCTCAGCACCCTGGCCAAGGTCTTGAGGGTTCCCTGGCCAGGGTGCTGAGGATCCAATGTTGTTTCGGAACACTTTGTTCCGAAACAACATGTTCACACGCCTTGTTTCGAAACAAGGGTTTTGAAACAAGTTTGTTTCGACCCCAAATGGGGTTTAACTTGTTTCGAAACAACTGTGCGTCGTGTGAACAGCTGAAACCTTATTTCGAAACAACCTCTGTTGTTTCAAAATAAGGAGGCTGTGTGAACACAGCCAATGAGCCGCTAATGTGATGTGGCTGGGATAAAGTGAATGTGGTTCTAGGATGTATCAGGAGAGGTATTTCAAGTAGAGACAGGGAGTTGTTCGTGCCACTGTACAAGGCACTGGTGAGGCCCCATCTGGAATATTGTGTGCAGTTCTGGTCCCCCATGTTTAAAAAGGATGAATTCAAATTGGAACAGATGCAGAGAAGGGCTACAGGGCTAGTCCATGGTGTGGAAAACCTGCCTTATGAGAGGAGACTCAAGGAGCTTGGCTTGTTTAGCCTAACCAAAAGAAGGCTGAGGGGTGATATGATTGCTCTCTATAAATACATCAGAGGGATAAGTACCACTGGGGGAGAGGAATTATTTGAGTACAGCATCATTGTGGACACCTGAACAAATGGATATAAACTGTCCAACAGGAAATTTCAGCTTGAAATTAGATGCAGGTTTCTAACCATTAGAGGAGTAAAGTTCTGGAATAGCCTTCCAAGGGGGGGGGGGGAGCAAAAAACATAACTGCCTTCAAAACTGAGCTTGACACGTTTATGGAGGGGATGGTGTGATGGGATGGATGGCCTACTCTGGAAACTGACTGATCTTTGATCTACAGATAGAGGTGGTAGATATGCAAGTGGCCTAAAAAAGGAGGTTGAATGGGGTGGGTTCTGAGTTATTCCAGAGAATTGTTTCTTGGGTGACTGGCTGTTGAGACTTGCCCATGTGCTCTGGGTTTAACTGATCACCATGTCTGGGATTAGGAAGGAATTTTCCCCCAAGGTAGATTGGCTAGGGCTCTGGGGGTTTTTCACCTTCCTCTGTAGCATGGGGCATGGCTTGCCTACTGATGAATTTTCTGTAACTTAAAGTCCTGATCTGCGGTCTCAGTAAACTCAGTCCTAGGTTAGAGGCTTATTGCTGGAGTGGGTGGGTGAGGTCTTGAGGCCTGTATTGTGCAGGAGGTCAGACTAGATGATAGTACTGGTCCCTTCTGACCTCACAGTCTATGGCTCTGTTCACACACAGGGGGTTATTTCGATACGGTTGTTTCAAAACAACTTGTATCGAAATAATGCCTTATTTCGAAAGAACTTAATTCAAATTAACAGTTTGTTAATTTGAATTAAGAAAAAAAGCTCAAAGGGAAATAGCAGGTTCAGGCAACGGTTATTTCGAAACAAGTCACTGTTGTTTCGAAACAACATTATTTCGTCTCCGCATGGGGTTTAACTTGTTTCGAAACAACACCGTTGTTTCGAAACAACGGTTCCCGTTGTTCTGAAACAACCGTGTGTCATGTGAACAGCCTAAATCTTATTTCAAAACAACCTCTGTTGTTTCAAAATAAGAGGGCTGTGTGAACACAGCCTCTGAGTCTAATGTATCATTGACTTGCAGAACTCATTGCCACAAGATGTCAGTGAAGCCGGGACTCAGTGGTATTCAGTAACAGGAGTACACAAATATATTGGTAACAGGAAATTACCCAGTTTGCATTAGAAAAGAGCTTTACAAAAGTAATGATGAAGATACAAACCCTCATATGTTAGAGGACAGACCAAACACTAAGAACCTGGGGTTCAGAAAACAGTGCCTTCATAGGTATGCTTTTCCATAACTGTGCATTCTTCTGAATTGTCTCGTACAGGCCACTGTCACAGGATACTGGGTCTGCTCCCACGTGGAACTTTTTATTTACTTGTACATAGCACTGAAGTGTTCCTGTGTAGCAGAAATTCCCAAACATCACAAAAAGCACATAACCTAAAACTTCTTCTTAGTGATGTTTTAGGGGTGCTAATCAATATTATAAGAGTTCTGCCCCCATTAAAATGATATAATTTTTAGAGCTTGTGCTTTCATATAGAACCGACATTTTTTGAGACTGAATTATTCAAACACCATCAGTAGTAGGAATGAATTCTTAAAGATACAAGCCCATTGCTTTCATCTTGAAAATTGAACTGAAGCAGCACAATGTCAGAACACATGGCCCTACAGAATTTGAAGACGATAGCCCTGACCTTGACTTTTAGAAAGGACAGTCACTCTTCGCCTCCACTCCTCGGGCAGTTATCCCAAGAAATACCATAATGTAGTGATTTACAGAGACAGGCTAAGAAAATACAAGAAATGTTGATTGGTGTTCTGATTTTTTGGAACAGAGGAAAGGGAACTCTTTGGATGGCATTTCACCTTGGGCCACTAAATACAGGGCAGCTTTGCTAAACTTATTATTTAATTTGTTTTATTAGGACAAAATGATTTATTTTCCCATGTTATGGTACCACTTTTTCTATTCTATGGAGAATGATGTCTCCTTGCATTAATTACTGCCTTGAATTTCAGTTTGAGGGTTTGGCACTTAAGCAAAAATGCCAGTTTATAAAAACCAAGAGCCACTCAGTATCTCAATCCTTATCTGAATATAAACAACGAAAAGCTTTTCATCTAATAGTTCTACCCATTCGGGCTGTGGACTCCTTCAGTCTAGTATATGTGCCACTATACAACTCTATTACTGAAATTTTAATAGTCAGGTAAGTGCAAAACTAAGTTAAACATGTATTTAAAAGTGCAACACCCTTTGAGAAAGGCTTCTCACATTTAATGTCTTTTGATAGAATGGTACTAAGTCTAGTTAATTTTTGCCCACACAGGAGCTAAAATCCTGTGAAGCAATGAGTGATCCCAAGAGGCACAAAGCAGGCCAGGCACTATATTTACTGTGGCCCCTGGGGTGTTTTCTTTGACTGTGGCCTCTTTCTATTTCCTTTTCCCTCTATGCCTCCTCCTCTCTAATATTTGTTGAGCAGATGCATTCATAGAGCAACTGTGGTTACTGAATGGGATTTGTCATTTAGCTAGAATTTTAAAAGTGAAACATTTCTCTTATCTTACATTTGAGCAGCCACAGAATAGCAAAAGTCTTATTCCTAGCACTGTTTTTGCTTTTCCTTTAACGCCTTTCCAGAAGGTCCAGAAGGGTTTCTTACTGCAAGATTCACACAACTACTTGGCACATACTCCACTGTTCACACACAGATGGGAATAGAGGTACCGGTATTCCCTTTCTATTTCTTCCTTCCCTCAAGCCTTCTTCTGGGAGTCTGGAACTAAATGAGGCACTGGTCTAGGGAGTGATCAACTCTCTAAGTAATGCATTGGAGGCAGGCTAAATTCCACATATAGTGCTATGTTCTGTGTTAGCTGTAACCTCCCCAGAGAAATCCATTAGTCACTGTGGAGAATTCTCTGAAAATTTTTATTCACTGGATGATAGAACTCAAAAAGGCTAATCATTATATATAAGAACTATTGAAAATGATAGAAAAATAAGACAAAATAATATCACTGTGTAAATCTGTGATGCAGCCACATCTGAATATTGGCTATGTCTACATTGCCCAGCATTTTCAAAAAACCTTCTTTCGGGATAATTATTTTGAAATAATTATTTCCAAAAAAGCTTTTTTTTTCCCAAAAATTCTATTTCTGAACAACAGTCCAGGAACAACTTGTTGTCCCAAAATACCACGGCTTTTTTTATTTTTCCAACTAAGAAAGTCTACACTGGACTTTCTTTTTTGAAAAAAAGAAAGTCAATGGATGAGATAGGGAGAATTTTTTGGAAAAAAAAAAAAAGCCATTGTCATGTCCCACAATGGCTCTTCTCAAAAAAGCTGTCTTGAAAAAGGCTTTTTTTCGATATTAAATCAGGTTTAGGTTCTGCAAAAAAGCACTCCAGTATTTCGAGATACTGGAGCACTTTTTCAAAAAAGCTAAACCTGCCAGCTTTTTAGAAATAAAAGCCTTTTTTGAGACAGCTTTTTCGAAAAAAGCAATCATGGGACACAGAAAAGGCTTTTTTTTTTTCAAAAAATCCTCCCTATCTCATCTACTGACTTTCTTTTTTTCGAAAAAGAAAATCTGGTGTAGACTCTCTTTTTCAAAATAAAAAAAGCTGTGGTATTCTGGGACAACGGATTGTTATTCCAAAAGAGCATTTCTGAAAAAAAAGTTTTTTTGAGATAATTATTTTGAAATACTTATCCCAAAAAAAGAGTTTTCGAAAATGCTGGGCAGTGTAGACGTACCCATTGTGTCTAGTTCATATCACTGCAGAAAGAATGTAGTGGAACTGGAACATTTCTGAGAAAGACCAAAAAGATCATTGAGGGTATGAGGAGACTTCAAAGATTAGAGGGTGTTCAGTTTAGAAAAGAGGCAACTAATAGAGGATATAAAACAGGTCGATAAAATTATGAATGGTATGGAAAAAAAGTGTTATTTACCTTTTCATACAAAACCCGAGGCATCAAACAAAAATGAAATCAATAGTCAGTAGGTGTAATACAACCACTAGGAAGTACCTTTTCACATATCTCACAACTAGCAGGTGGAATTCATTGCCATGAGATGTGATGGTGAAAAGTATAAGGACAAAGTATATCATGTCCACTGCTCACTTAAGAAAATGAACCTCAATATCCACTGTCTGGAACCTAGTTGTAACCATTTATAACCAAGCAAGGTGCTTCTTTATCAGACTTCTCCACTCCACATCCTTTTTGGATAACGGATACCCAAGGCTATGTCTACACTTACAAGTTAGTTTCAATTAAGGAGGCTTAATCTGAACTAACTTATTACCTGTCTACACTAGGCTTTCATTAGTTTGAACTAAGGAACTCCTTAATTTGAACTAATGAAAGCTTAGTTTGAACTAGTGTGACCTGCCGCTTAGTTCGAACTAAGCCCTTAGTTTGATTGCTAGTTCATACTAAGGACTGTATACACCAGGACTAACCCTTAGTGTGAATTTAGTAAGTTCGGATGAAGGGCAGTTAGTTCGAATTAATGAGCAGGACTAATTCAAATTAACAAATCTGAACTAACTTTTCCTAAGGTAAACATAGCCTAAGATGGTACGTAATGGAGAGTCAGGGACAAAGTATCCAAGTACATTTTATGGACTCCAGTACCATTCAGTGAGCCACAGTCTTTCTGGGAGAAGAAAGACATATGTCTTCACACTGGAAGAGAAAGCATAGTGTTTTAAGGATGCTGATGAATGCAGCTGAGATTAGTATTTGCTAAACCTATTGTACAGTATATAGCCTGAACTTTGCCAGTAGGGATCTGAAGCTCCACATTGCTGTTCTGGATGAACAGAATGGTGATCACACCCCTCCTGTTCTGTCCTCCTGTCTGTAGTGTGATGTGGTCAGCTCCATTAGCAGTTCTGAAGCAACTGAATTAGGGCTGCGTAGCTGTGTTGGCCAGGAAAATTACTTTCAGTGCCCTCTTCCACAATATAAATCACCACAGACCTCTATAATCTAGAATCTGTGATACACTTCAATTTTGCAGAATTGGTTGGTGAGGCCTGGCAAAGGACTTGCCGAGTCACTCATGTGTAAAAGTTAACTTTGGAGAGCTGGGGCACAGACGGGCCAGAGGGAGGAACCAACTTCCTTCAGAGTCTCCTTCATAACACTGTTAATCTTTCTCACTTAAAATATTCAGTACATTGTTTGAGGAATAAAATACACATCAGTTCTCAGCCTACAAGAGAAAGAGAAATTCCTCCTGGTTATGATTTTTATTCATTGTGTAAGCTTTGGTACAGTTGGTGAGTCAGTGGGAGTAGAGATAACAGGGGAGGAGGGAGGATTCTGAGGAAGATATTCTGTGTTGTAGCACACAGCTTTCATGCTGCAAAAATCTGATTTATTTCTGTACCTCACTAACAAGACTCTCTGCTGAGATAGATGTTAATCTCCGCTGACTGCTTTTCCTCTGAAAAAAATATATTCCTGGAAGATATTTTAATGAAGCATAAGAAGCAGACTATCTTTATCTGCACCTCATATTGAAATGAAAGCAACAGAGTTCGTAAGACAACTTTACTGCAAATGTGAAAGAACAGCAACCAAAAAAAGTGCTTTCAAAAATATTCTGCTGACATTGCCTGCTGATTCCAGAGTTTCTCCCTGACATTTTCACTGCCTGGTTCTGTGATTTGTTCCTAATCTGCATGGAAAGAGGTAGAGGTCAAAGCTTTAGGATGAGTTATATTGTGGCATCTTTACTTGTCTTTTTGTTTCATCTATGCTACCCTCCACCCCTCTTTCTCTCTTGCCTGTGCACACACACAAAAACATGCACACATTTTGTCCATATACCTCGAGTCTCCTTTCATATCAATTCCAAATGCCTCCCTTACCACAGAATGGAACTGTTTTGCTTTTGCCTACTAATATTTTTAAAACTGGCTAGTGCCTTTGGGTGCCCAACTTGCTTTAAGTGGGCTGCTTTCCAGAAAGTGCCAAGCCACTCACCCTCTGAAAATCAAATGCATCTAAGCTTTTCCTAGACTGAACAGTTGAGACTTAAAGGCTTCTCTCTTTAGAGAATCTTGGACTTTATCTCTGAATTCCCTCTCTATAACAAACTCTGCCAATATGGTGCTGCTGCTTCTTCTCATGGACTGGTCCAGAGCCCAATGTTTGCTTACCTTCTGATGTGGATCTCACTGTTATTCAGGATTGTTTCTTCAATTCTAGTTAGCTGATGGGTGTAGATACTTGACCAAACACCTAAGTAGCTGGTCCCATGATTTCATGGGAATATGATTTCATGGCCAGGAAAAAATGTGAGGTGGGAAACACTTTTTTCAAGCCTTGTGATCTGTAGCTGCTATATCAGTGCCTTGGGACCATTGCAGACAACAGAACATAGAGGAGCCTTGAGGCTGCTGTAAATTGCGTTGGGGTTTGGCCCAACACACAGCCAGCCTGGAATGAGGAGAGCATAAAAGTCACATTTGCAGCTTTTTCCCCATACTGTAGTTGATGGTGGTAAGTTCTAGTTTTCCTTTCAGCTTATTAGCTGAATAAAATGTATCCTTCAAGATCAGTATTCACTTTTATTTCAAAAAAAGGAATGGTTCAGCATCGTTAATGTAAGTGTATCTCATGCTTTTTTATACTTGAATTGAGAACTGAACTAATAATCTACAACCAGTCATTTTGTTTGAGTCTTGCCTTTTCTCTGTTTGTAGAAAGCCTGAATGTATCAGTATCCTTTTATGCATATTTCCCATTTATTCTAAAGATACCTTTTTTTTTTGAGCTGATTGCAGATATTCGAAATTTGAGCTGTGTTGCTTAATTGTGATTGGTCAAAGTAATGTGGTATAATTTCTTTTTCCAAATGTGGTGAGCTTAGAGGCACTAAAATCTGTTTTCTGGAAATATTCATGCATTCAACTTTGAAGTTTATCTTCAGCAATTACCTATCAGTAAAAATTCAATTGCTACAAAATCTGTTAGAGCAAATACACAAGGAGTACAAACATGGATGAAGCAGAATAATCTAAGAATGTGAGTGAATATTTTCAAACTCATTTTTCTTTATTCAACTCATTTTATATACAGGGGTACTCCTGGTGCTAGTACTATAATATTTGAGCACCTTTTAAGTATTCATAGACTAATCTTCACAAGATCCCATTCTATGGTTGGGGAATGAGGAACAGAGAAATGTATTTGACTTATCCTGGAATATAAGTCTTGTAGAGTTTGAAATTGAATCCAGACATGTTGGGAAGATCCAAAGGGGCAGCCATGTTAGTCTAGTTCAGTAAAACAAACAAGGAGTTCTGTGGCACTTAAAGACTAGCAAATATATTTATTGCATGAGCTTTCCAGAGAGAAAATCCCTCTTCGTCAGATGCTTTGAAGATGGGGGAACTGTTGAGGTTTACTTGAGTACTTTACTCATAAAGCCATTCTTGCTAGCTGTGTTGCTTTTCCTCTTCACAAATCTCCCAATTACCTTCACCCTCACCACCCCCTTTTTGTCTTCCCCAAGCTGGCTACACTTAAATTGATAGGACCTTGCCTGGAGGGTACCTGATCATTTATTTTTACTTGTTCTGTCATCAACCACACTAAACCATGGCACTACATAATTGTTCTGTAACAAATTAGCAAGTAAGAATGGTAAATATAAATAAATAAATGATATATTAGAGAGAGGAAGAAGAAACATTCTCTAGCTAATAAGTTATTGAACTTCAAAAATCAGAGGTCAGTATGATGAAAGGAGTGGAAACTCTCCAGAATAATTAACTTGTTTTCTTAACCCACAACAGAAGCACTTTTCCTGTTCTAAATCTATTTGTATCTAAGAATTTCCACAAGTGGTGATGGACACTAGTTAGTCTGTTAATGTCTGTGAACTGAAAGCTTCTTTAGAATAGTGCCTTGGCATGCAGCAACTAACTTAGGTTGTCTCCTGTAAAGGACCATGAGGAAGACCCATCAATGAAATTTTATAGAATCCTATCCAGAACAAAGTATTTGAGACCTTCTGAGTCACATAGAAAGGTTGGAAAAGTATGGGGGTGTTTCATCATAGCTAGTTTATTCAATGGAAGGATCAGATATCTACAGAAGACCCTAAGGGCTCTGCAAACTAAAGGGCTAGGAGCTGCCTAGAGAGAGGAGAATACAGTCAAGTAAACAAGCATTTTACAGACTTTATTATTCCTCATGTTGAGCCAGTCCTTCTCCCACTCCTAGGATGAGGGCACTCTGATGCCAAGATTCTCTTGACATAGGGCAGAAAGTAGAAGCCTAAGGGTCCCGTGTCCAGCTAAGACCAGATATCCAAAAAATTGTGTCTGTAGGAGGAACTTCTTCCCTTGTACCAGAAGTGATTAGAAGCCTCAGCACTTTTTTGGAAAAAAAAAACTAGGAGGAAAAATTCAGCTTGCTGTTACTTTGAAGGAAGAGAAGGAATCTTCAGTCTAATAGGCTTATTTCTTCTCTATGTCTGAAAATTATTAAACTTCTAGTTAGAGATATGTGTCTAAGTGCAGGAATTGCAGCCTGTCTGGAAACTTCTTTGTATGGGGGGGAACTGCATGGGTACCCACCTCTCCACTGGGAAATAAGAGTGCAGATGTTGGCCCAATAACCATTCTCGAGTATGGCATTGAGATGAAATTTGGGTTGGGCAGACTCATAGCTGTGGTCTTGAGGGTGGGCTGATGAAGAAAGGGGGATGCTCCAGTGGTCAGTGTGCTAGCCTGGGATTTGAGACACCCAGGATGAGCTCTCCGCTCTGCCACTCATTTCCTGTGTGGCCTTCGACCAAGTCACTCAGAGCCAAGTTTTCAGGGATGCTGAGGCATGCTGCTGTGATTGTTGCAACACATTTTAGGGTTTAAATCTCATTTTAAAAGGGGATTTAGGCATTTTTTTTTAAATAAAATGAATGTAACATCTAATTGAGCTATGGGTTGCAAGACTGAATACAGGAATCTTTAAATCCTTTTTAAAAATCGGGGCCTAGTGCTGCTTTCTAAAGCACCTAGTTCTCTGACTCCCCTTGAAATCTATGGGAGTTAACTATATAGGTATTTTTGAAAACCTCACTAGGCACCTATCTGAATCATGAGGGATCTAATACCTTTAAATTGCACCAATTCCAGGGATAAAATAGACCATTGTGCTCATCTGGTCTGACCTCCCATAGAACACAGACCACAGAGTGTCTCCAAAATAATTCCTAGAGACATACCTTTTTAAAACACATCCACTCTTGATTTAAAAAAAAGATTCAGTGATGAAGAACCCACCACAACACTTGGTAAATTGTTTTGGTGGTTAATTATGTCCCACAGTCAAAAATTTACCTCTTAGTAATTCTTTGAATTTGGCTACAGCTACCAGCCACTGAATTATCTTACACTAGTCTCTGCTAAACTGAAGAGCCCATTGTTAAATAGTTGTTCCCTGTGTAGATACTTACATATCAAAATCAAGTCACCACTTAAGTTTCTCTAAAATTGAAAGAGCTAAACCTCTTTATTTTATCATTGTAAGGAATACTTTTAAATCCTTTACTCATTCTCTTGGCTCTTCTCTGAACTTTCTCCAACTTATCAGCATCATTGTTGAATTCTGGGAAACAGAACTGGATATAGTATTCCAGCAGCTGTCACATCAGTGTCAAATACAGAGGTGAAATAGCCTGTCTATTCCCACTAGAGGTCCCCCTGTTCATATAGCTCACGATTGCATTGGCCCTTTTGGCCATGGTATCACACAATTTATGAGTAGCTGATTATAGTTACTGCTTCCCTGGATATAGTTCCCCATGCTGTAAATATGGACCACATTCTTTGTTCCTTCATTCAGATATATTAAACCTAGTTTACCAAGCTACCCACATCCCAGTGAGTCAGTGACCTCCTCTCTCATTATTTAGCATTTCCCTGGTTTTCATTATCTACAAACATCATCAGTGATGAGTTTATGTTTTCTTCCAAGTCATTGATAAAAATGTGAAATAGCATAGAAACAAGAATTACTGAGGGACTCTAGTGAAAACAGACCTGCTCAGTCAGTGGTGAGTCTCTATCAGTTAGCTAGTTTTTAATCCATTTAAAGTGTGTAAGGCTAATTTTTTATTACTGTGTTTTTTAACTACAATATAAGGTTTTACTTTATAGCTTTTGTTTAACATTCTCCAGGGATACTAGAGATGTGAAGACACATTAAAAAAAAACTGGAACTCAAATCCTACTGAGAAAAATAGAAAGCAACATAAACTCTGGCAAGTGCAGTGTAACTATGTAGTTAGGCAGGCAAAAAAAAAAAAATCTAAGCTCACATACAAAATGGAAGTCATTTTTTTTAAGTATTTCAGAAGCAGAAAGGCTGCCAAAGATACAGTGGTTCCACTGGATAATCAAGGTGCTAATAGAGCTCTTAAGAGCTATGTCTACATATTCAATTTTAGTTTGGACTTGGTAGTATGAAGTAAAACAGTCTGAGGTTAGTCTGAACTAACCTTGAGTTATTTTGAACTAATTGTGGCTTTTTAGTTTGAACTAGCCACATGTTCTAGTTCAAATTAAAGATTTAGTTTGAACTAGAACACGTGGCTAATTTGAACTAATGGCTTAGTTCGAATTTTTTAAGTTCGACCTGACCTTTACTTCGAGTCTTACCTATGCTTAGTTTGAACTTTAGTGGAAGTCCAATCCAGCCACTGGGTCTCACTAGTTCTGACTAAGCTTTGGCTAGTTCAAACTAAGAAATTTCTTAGTTCAGACTAGGCAAAACCTAACATGGCCATGGGCCAAATTAGTCCAGACTAAGCTTCCTTAATCGTTACTAACTTGGCAGTGTAGACATAGCCAAGGATGCCAAGGCCGTTGCAGAGAAGCTAAATGAATTCTTTGCATCAGTCTTCACTGGAGCGAATGTTGGTAATCTATTCTTTTAGGGGGCAAATCTGAGGAGCTGTCCAGAGTTGTGTCAATATAGGAGGTTTCGGGACACTTTGATAAATTGAACAGTAATGTCATCAGAACCAGATGCCATTCAGCCAAGACTTCTGTAAAAATGCTAATTGTGGTACGTAAGCTATCGCTCAAATTGGTCTGCAAACCAGATGGCTGGAAGATAGCTAATGTGATGGCTAGCTTTTAAAAAATGCCTCCAGAGGCAATCCTGCCAATTACAGGCTGGAAAACCAAACTTCAGTATCAGGCAAATTGGTTAAAGAACAGAATTATCAGACAGACATATAGATGAACACATTATTCTAGGGAAGAGTCAGCTCTCCTTCTGCAAGGGAAAATCATGCCTTGCCACTCTATTAAAATTCTGTGGTGAGAGTGTCTGCAAATATGATGAAAAGGGCAATCCTGTGCATATAGGCTATGCCCACACCTACATGCTTATTTTGAAATAAGCTAATTTCAAAATAAGCAAATTCAAAATAAAACCCTTAATTCGATTGAACTTAAATCAAATTAAGGAAAAATACCGAATCGAAATAGCAAGTCCGGACACAGGACTTACTATTTTGATTTGGGAGAGGGGCATCCTGGGAGGTGTGGCAACATGGCCCCCTAGCAGGGCCATGTTGCCAGCCAATCCCCTGCCTGGCTTTCACCTGGGCAGCCAGGCAGGAGAAAACAGCCCCCAGGGCAGGGATCCCCCTGCCCTGCATCCCCCGCTGCTGGTGGGGCAGCGGGGGAGGGACCCTGGGGCTTGGCTGCTGCGGCCCTGGGAGCATGGGTGGGGCTTGGCAGCAGGGGCTGGGGGAGCGGGCATCACCCCTGGCCACTTGCAGGCGGCCAGGGGAGCGTAAGCTGATGGGACCCCCTTGCTGGGGTTGCTGGCTCCTGCCCCCGTGGGTGCGGAAGCCGACTTGACCCCATTGATGGGCAGTGGGGCAAGCGGGCAGCCAGGGGGGACCACGGCTCCCCCCCACTTTCTCGGCTGCTGGCTAAAGCCTGCAGCTGGGGGGGACCGTGGCTCCCCCAGCCGCTTTCAAGGCTGTGGGCTCAAGCACGCAGCCAGGGGGAACCGCGGCTTGAGCCTGCAGCTGGGAAGGTGGGTGGGGGAGCCTCTGTCCCTCCTGGTTGCCCACTTGCCCCACTGCCAAGGCAGCAGGGCAAGCAGGTGGGGGAGCCACAGTGCCCCCTGGCTGTGAGCTTGAGCCCACAGCTGGGAAAGCGGGCTTGGGAGCCACAGGCCCCTCTGGCTGTGGGCTTGAGCCTGCAGCTGGGAAAGTGGCTGGCACCCGCCACCCTCCTGCACAACCCTCTGCCTCCCCTCAGCACCCCGGGCAGGATGCTGGGGGGGGACTTCCTCCAAGGGTGCCAGGTGTGGGACATATCGATATAACAGAGCCAGACAGGGTTATTTGAAAAGCATGGTTTTGAAATAACCCTTATTTTGATATATAACCAGGTTTTATTATATCAAAATGATTTTCCTTATTTCATAATAAGGGAGCTTCTTATTTTGAGATAAGGAAAAAGTCCACTGCACATGTCTATTTTTAAATCAAAACAACTGCTGCTGTTTCAATTTAAAAGGTTTGTGAGGACATAGCCATAGTGTACTTAGACCTTCAGAAAGCCCTTGACAAGGTCCCACACCAAAGGTTCTTAACAGAGTAATCATGAGATAAGAGGGGTGGTTCTCTCATGGATCAGTTACAGGTTCCTACACAGAAAATGAAGGATATGAATAAATGGTCAGTTTTCATATGGAGAGAAGTAAATAGCCGGATCCCCCAAGGGTCTGTGCTGTTCACCATAGAATCCATAGGACTGGATGGGGCCTTGAAAGGTCATCTAGTCCAGTCCTCTGCATTTATGGCAGAATATAGCCAATATTCATCAATAATCTGGAAAAAGGGAAAACAAGAAGGCATATTTTACATGCAATAGAAAACTTCTTGAGATTGTTTAGTCCAAAACTAACTGAGAAAACTGGGCATCTGGGCAACAAAATGAGCACAGAGCTGATATCAAAAATCAAAGAAACCAGTTGCTGAGCACTTCCATGTTCCTAATCAGAGCAAATCAAATCATAGGGCTGGAAGGGACCTCATAAAATCATAGAGTCCAACCCCCTGGGAATTGAACCCAGGACCATCTGCATGTCAAGCAGAGGTGCTAGCCACTACACTATTCACTCGATGATAGATTTGTTAACAACTGTCTGTTAGAGATGTAGCTGGGACATCAAGACTTCAAAGAGAAACAGCTGAACTCGAATTAATATGCAAGCTAAATTCTGTGAAAGCAGGACTGAATCGAGACTATGGGTTCTTTTCCCATTACAAAAGGTAATTTGACTTCAGGCTTCCCAGGGTTTGAACCTAACAACTGCTCTGATTTGATGTTACTGTCTGACCTGATCCTATGTGTTACATCCCCTTGCATTTAGTTTCATTCCTTTCTGTAAGTTCACCCATGTTCAAAGCATCTGAGGAAGTGGGATCTTCTCCCACAAAAGCTCATGCAAAAAATAAATCTGTTAGTCTTAAAGTGCCACACAACTCCTTGTTGTTTTTAAGTGAAATTCAATGTTGATAAATGCAAAATAATGCACATTGAAAAACATAATCCCATCTGTACATATCAAATGGCAGGTTGTAAATTAGCTGGTGCCTCTCGAGGAAGAGATCTTTAAGTCATTATGGATAGTTTCCTGAAAACATCTCCTTGGTGTGCAATGACAGGCAAGAAAACTAATGTTAGGAATGAGTAGGAAGAACATAAGAAGCCAGAAATTTTCAAAATGCCAGTGTAAAACTACTGTATGTCCATACCTAATATATCGCCTCTAACCTATGACTAAGTTGAAGATCCTCAAAACATGATTTGATACTTCTAAGGTGCGGAGAACCAACCAGCAATGGAGTTGTTTCCAGTGCTGCAGAGGAAGGTGGAAAAGCCCCAGAGCCTTTGTCAATATGACCTGAGGGAAAATTCCTTTATGACCCCAATATGGTGATAAATTAAACCCTGAGAATGTGCTCAGCTCATCAGTCAGATACCCAAGAATGAATTATCTGTAATAAGTCAGATTCCACCCCATCCATCATTCCATCAGCATATCTACTACAGGCAGCCAAAGATGAGTCAATTTCCAAACTAGGCTGTCCCATTAAATCATCCCCCTTCATGAATTTATCAAGTTTCATTTTGAAACCAGCTAGATTTTTATCCCCCACTGCTTTCTTTGGAAGGCTGTTCCACAACTTCACTCCTTTGATGGATCTAAACCTATGTTTAAATTCCTGGTGCCCAGTTTTAACCATAAGTTCTTCTGTCCATATTGGGGTGAACTTAAATAATTCCTTTCCCTCCTCAGTATTAATCCCTCTGATGTATTTAAACAGAGCAATCATATCTCCCCTCAGTCTTCTTTTAGATAGGCTAAATAAGGCAAGCTCTTTGGCTGTATTCACACACAGATGGTTATTTTGAAACAAGTTGTGTCGAAACAACTTGTTTCGAAATAACGCCTTATTTCGAAATAACTTATTTCGAAATAACAAATAGTTATTTCGAAATAAGGAAAAAAGGCGGGAAATGAAATAGCAGGTTCACACTGTGAACCTGCTATTTTGCTTCCTCAGAGGGCTGCAGGCACTGGCCAGGGGACACCTCTCAGCACCCTGGCTAGGGTGCTGAGTGTTCCCTGGCCAGGGTGCTGAGGGGGCAGCCCTTGACCTGTTGTTTTGGAACACCTTGTTCCAAAACAACATGTTCACACGAGTTGTTTCGAAACAAGGGTTTCGAAACAAGGTTCTTTCGCCCCCAAATGGGGTTTAACTTGTTTCAAAACAATGCCCTTGTTTCGAAACGAGTTCCCAGTGTTTCGAAACAACGGTGTGTCGTGTGAACATGGTTTTTTTTTTGTTTCGAAACAACGAGGTTGTTCCGAAACAAAAGTGCTGTGTGAATACAGCCTTTGAGTCTTTTCTGATAAGGCAGGTTTTCCATTCCTTGGATCATCCTATGAGGCCTCACTAACACTTTTACAGTGGAACTAGCACCTCCCTATCTCTCCTGGTATTACTTCACCTGATGTATCCACAGACTGCATGTCCTTTTTCCAGGGCCACATCACTTTGGCTGCATCTACACTACCAGATTCAGTTAAGTCGACTTAATAAGATCTACCTAAAGTTGACTTTAAGTAGATCTTATTAGGTCAACTTAGTGAGTCCCCATTTCATTAAGTCAACTTTATAAAGTTTATTAAGTCAACTATAAATGGGTGCTTTGGCTTAAGTTGACTTTATAAAGTCTACTTAAATGGCCCCACTGCACTAAGTCAACTTTATTAAGTTGACTTTAATGGCTACATTGCGTTAAGTCGACTTAACAAAGTCGATTTAACCCTTAATGTTGACTTTAAGGGCAGGAGTTATTAAGTCAACTTAAGGAAGCCCTTAAGTCAACTTAATGAACTCCAGACGTGGTCAAGGCTTTGCTTAAGTCACCTAAAGCAGTTCATAGTAATCATCCGATCAACCAATATCCTCAGATGTTTCTCCTTCTCTGTCACTTCCATCTGATGCATCCCACACTTACAGGAAAAGGTCTTCTTGTTAGTCCCTAAAGGCCTGATCTTGCACTTTCCACTGTTGAATTTCATCCTATTTATGTTACTTCAGTTTACAAGCTTATCCAGATCTTTCTGTATGATATCCAGATACTTCTCCATATTGGCTATACCCTCCAGTTTGGTGTCATCTGCAAAATTTTAAACACACTTCCACTTTTTTCCCCCATGGTCAGTAATAAAAAGGTTAAATAAGATTGGTCTTGGACTGATCCATGAGGTACTCTGCTAGTAACTTCCCAGCAGCCTGACAATTCACTTTTCGGTATGATCTGTTGTAGTATCCACTTTAATCAGTTCCTTATCCACCTTTCTATTTTCTTATTATTCCCCATCCTTTCCATTTTAAGTAATAATTCCCTATATGGAACTGTATCAAATGCCTTATTCGTATCTAGGTAAATTAGATCCACTGTGTTCCCTTTGTCCAAAAAAATGTTATCTTCTCAAAAAAGGAGATCCGGGTGGTCTGACATAATCTACCGTTTGTAAAGCCATGTTGTATTTTATCCCAATTACCATTATTCTCGATGTCTTTAACTGTTTTCTGTTTGAATTTGTTTTTCCAAGACCTTGCATACTACTGACTTCCCCTTTCTTTAAAAACAAACAAACAGGAACTACATTGGCAATTCTCCAGTCATATGGTACAGCTTCTGAGTTTACAGATTCTTTAATAGGTAGCAGGTTTAAATCAATCAATCAAACAAACAAAAAAGTGCTTTTTCATTCAATACATGTTTATTCTCTGGAACTCATTGCCAGAGAATGTTGTCAAGGTCAAAATTATAACTGGATTATTTTAAAAATGGATAAATTCATGGAAGATAGATCTAGCAATGACAGTTAGTCAAGATGGTGAGGGCTGCAACCTTAAGCTCTGACTGCTGAAGTTAGGACTGGATGACAGGGAAAGGATCACTCGATAGATTGCCCTATTCTATCTATTCCATTGGAACAATCTGGCAGTGGCCACTCTTGGAAGGCAGGATACTCTACTAATTGCACTATTGGTCTGACCTCGTATGGCCATTTTTATTTTTCTAGTGGAATTGAAAAATTATCACTGTGAAAGACTATATTTTTTTCCCAAATACAGAACATATTTATTGAATGTCTGCAAGTAATGGACCAATACCTTAACCAATGCTATTGGTCCATTACTACAGACTTTGGTGTCTCTGTGCTTCTGTTTATTCCCTGTAAACCAGGGACAATCACGCTTTTCTATCCCATAAGGTTTTTATGAAGATACAATACCTTGCAGACTGTGAGGCACTCAGATGCTGTAGTACTGAGGGCATGTCAGAACCTAAAATAGATAAACAGCCAGCATATTACAGCCACTACAGAGAGCCCTGAAATTAAGGCCTTGGTGTAATTTACATGATTAAATATTTATATTGCAATAGCCATTGTTGTATATTGAACTAATGTTTTGTAGTGGAGAGGATGAAGGCAAGAGTGTTATTTTTGCAGTTTAAAGAATTATCAAAGGAAAACCATTGTTAATGTTTTTTCTAGGAAATCTTAAGCTGTAATGTTTTATACATCTAAAAAAAATCAATGGTGTAACAATTGTATGTTGCTATTGGTATCTGGCTAAAAGCTGTGTCTGAATGACAGCCTTTGTGCAGCTTTTCTTATTAAAAAAAAAATCTCTCTCACCAAAGGTGGCCAGAGTTGTTGATCCCTTTCCACATGAGTTAAAGGTAGAAAAGAGGCATGACTCCCCAAGGGGTTTGAAGTATATCTAGGAGTTATCAAGTCCTGCAAAATATAAGATGCCCTTTCCACTTAGTGTCAAAATCCATGGCTTTTTCTGTACCTTATCTGAAATAAGCACACATCACTCCATTTTTTTCATTTTAGCCAGGTATATCAAATGCTGCAGAAGTAGATTCTCTTGTTATGGGAAGGAGACTAAATACTATTCATTAGGAAATTTTGTAGTTCTCTGCATAGTTGCAGTTCTTTTCTTGGGTAGCCACTGACATCTGACAGTTTGGCTCCGAACATTTAGCAAGCAAATGATTTGCTATGAAAAGTAAACTAGTTGATTTCAAAAACAATGAGATTCCTGTGGCACCTTAAAGATTAGCATTTTTTTCAGGCATAAGCTTTTGTGGGCTGCAGCCCACTTTGTCTGATTAATTGTATTGGGGCACACAAAAGCTTATGCCTGAAGAAATGTGCTTGTTTTTAAGGTGCCACAGGACTTTTGTTGTTTTTGCTAATCTAAGTTATGTCTACACTGGCAATTTAGGTTGAATTCAGGAGGCTTAATTTGAACTAAATTAGTCACTGTCTTCACTAGACTTCCATTAAGTTAAACTAAGAAATTCCTCAATCCAATTTGAAACTTAATTTGAATTAATAAGAACCAGCTGTTAGTTTGAACTAAGCCTTAATTCAACTCCTTAGTTTGAACTAAGGATGGTATAGACCTGGATTAACCATTAATTTGACTTTATTAAGGTTGAATTAAGGGCAGTTAGGTTGAATTAACAAAATGTTAAAGTTAAATCAACTTAGTTCACTTTGTTAATTTGATTTAATAAGGTTGAGTTGATTTCAGTTTTCACTCTAGCAATGTTGATTGGCAAACAAAAATCGTTCCACATTTGGTGGGGGCTGAGTACCTCATGAACAATGTTCCCTCTAAGAGATGGTGGCAGCTGAGCAACTCATGTTGCTTGCTGCGCTGCCCCTCCCTGTGGGCCCGGTCCTGCCCCCCCTACTCCCAGACGCCCCCCCACCCCCGTGGGCCCAATCCCGGCCGCTCCCGCTCCTGAAGGCCCTCCCGTTCCCACGGGCCTGTTCCCGGCTGCTCCCCCACCCCCGCGGGCCTGTTCCCGGCAGCCCCCCATCCCCGCGGGCCTGCTCCTGGCTGCTCCCCCGCTCCCATGGGCCCACTCCTGGATGCCCAGCAGCCCCCCCTGCGCCCAGCCACCCTCCCACCCCTGCAGCCTGCTCCCGGCTGCCCCCGCAGGCCCACTCCCGGCTGCCCAGCAGCTTCCCCACCCCCACTCCCGGCGGCCCCCAGAAACTTACCTTGTGGCTGGAGCCAGACGGCCCAGCCACAGCTCCTGGGGCCAGAGAAGCTCTACGGAGCATGCCCAGATTTTCTAGGCATGCTCCGTTAGAGCTTCTCTGGGCAGGAGTTTTGAAAACTCCCAGCCCCAGAGGAGCTCTATGAAGGGACTCCGGCTGCCGGCGATGCGCTGCCGGCAGCCTTTGCTGCGCTGGTGGATGCGGCGGGCTGCGCTGCAGCGCGCCAGCACAGCTTAGAGGGAACATTGCTCATGAAGGGTCCTGATTGCTCTAAATTCAAATGGAGTCTAGTGAAACTTGAAGATGCTTAACAGCTTGTGAGCTCACCCCTCAGTACTGAGATGTACCAGGTTTAGAGTAACCTGCTTCTTCTGCTTCTCCACCGATAACTCCAAGACTGAGAAGACTGACACTGGGCAAATCCTCACTGATTGGGGCTGTGAAGACCTGCTCAGCTGATCAGGCAGCTGGTTTTGTAAAATTGCCTGTACAGAAGGAGTAGTGCTGAGTCAGAAGGAGGGCAGTTCCCTCCAACTCAGGGCACTGAAGATACCTGTGTAAGTAGGAAATAGGAAATCAGAGAGAAATATGGGAGGTATTTTAAGTACTTTGCAGATGTCCCTTTAATTGCCACCAAAATCCTGCCACAGTATAGACCTGGCCAGTCCATCAATCCTATAGAGAAATTGTCATTTGCTGTGCACTGAAATCCAGAAATGTGCCTGCTCTTTATAACTGCAGCCTGTCTCTTCCACATTATAGAAGAATTGAGAGATATGTTGGGATTGTCCCCAAGCAACAGATTGCACAGCATTGTCCTCTTTAGGGTGTGCGTTCATCATGCAGCTTAGGCAACTTAGGTTCAAGTACCATGAAGACATGGTAACCCTCTAGTTCAAGGGCAGCCTGAAGTTGAATTTCAGCTGTTGCTAACCCCAGTTAAAAGCAAGTTGCCATGTCTTCACTAATTTTCAAGCCAAGTTAGCTAATGAAGATTAGCTAATCCAAGGAAAGAACATATTTTATTTTGCAGCATTGGCATGCTCCTAGAGTATCAGGCTTTATTGCTGATATCTCAGAAAAAAACAAGTATTTTTAGTCAATTCTGAAAGAAAATAAAATTCTTCCAGCATCCTGCTGAAGGGTGGGTTTTTTTCCATTAACGGCAGCTGAGGTGATTTTTTTTTTCTGTTTTAACCTTTTAAGCTTTTGTTTAGATATTTTAAAATGTAAGGATAGCAAGATGGAAAGATCACTGTTTTTTAAGATAGGCATTCATTCTGCCTGTTTGAAGCTCAATTTAAAAGTTCTATTTTTTCAAATGTAAAATAAAAAGCCAATTTAATGTTAATGATCAGGGAAAGATTTTTACTTCTGACTGAAAGACATATAACTCATCTTTTCTTAAATTGGAATAGTGAGTAGAAAATAATTATTCATGCATGCTTGCCATCTCATTAAGAATTTGATGTGAAAAATCTCTCCAGTAAAAACACTAAGTGATTTTTTTTCTTTGCAAGGTTGGGTTTTAGAAGGTTTATTATTTTCATTAGGCCTTGGAATATGATTATTCAATCAGACCACTTCAGTCCAGAAAATCTCTTATGGCCTACTAATGTGATGTGCCGTGCTTCGTACCATGATTGTTCAAAAAGATGTTCAGATAGAGAGTTTGTCATTCTCTCCCAACTCCTTTTTCTGCCCCTTCCTTTCTGGTTTATGTCACTCTTGCTGCTCTTTATCAGTCATTAAGCTCATTTTACAGGCTCTCAATGAGCCTGTGTACCTAGGAGGGGGGCAAGGGAATGTCAAAAACTAAGCAAGACCTACTTACAGGTGCAGACTGGCATTGCTCCCAAAGTATTACTGAGCTCCTCAATAGTCAGTCAGTTATTTTTCTTCTTTGTAAAATGCCTTATCTTTATTAAAATTAATGCTTTCTAATGCTGATCATTACTGCATGGTGTTCTTTGGTACCAACATCTGCAATAGTTTTCTTGTAAGTTGAATAGTTTCACTGCAACTTGAAAAATCTAGGCGCTCGGAGAATAGTTGTATTTGTGGACTTTTGATCTACACTGAGTTCAGCAGAATTCTGATTTGGTAACATTTGAAACCTGTTTTGCTTTCTGAGTGTACAAATGTTAGGGTCCCACTCAGGAAACCTTTTACGTATGTCCTTAAGTTCTATTTATCTCAGTCAGTCTTCACAACATGCCTAAATGTTCTTCCCAAGGAGAGATTAATCAAGGCTTAAATGACTACACTAAGTACAACGCAAAGGGAAGGAGGGTTAAAACACATTTTCCATACCTGCAATAGAGGTCTTTCTACCTCTTCAGCTCCACTGATGGTAGCGACCATGGGAGGACAAGTGTATATATGATTTTAAGCATTGTCTTAGAGACCTAAGCAGAATTAGGTGACACTGTGCTAAAAATGTTGCCAACCTTCCAGACTATCAGGTACACAAAGGCCACATCTACGCTGATGGCAGCAAAGTCATCACCATCAGATCGAATTTTCCAGATTAATTTAACAGTCAGTTAAGACATGCTAAGTTGATCTGGAAATCAACTTCATAAAACCACCTCTTCCAGTCAGGCAGCACAGTGGAGACACTGCGCTGGAGGGGAGTTAAGAAGTTAGTGGGAGTTATGCAAGCTATGCAAAGTAGCTCCCATCAATTGCCACTGAATTTTCCCATCAGTGTCAACTGGGTCTAATGCTTTCTCTGTTTTGTGACAGATGGGTATGAAAGAGCTAGGAACTTGGTGGGGAGGAGGAAGCTACAGCAGATAATCCTATGTGTCTCAAGGTAATGCTTCCACACCCTGTAAGTCTGATGAAATAAACTGTGAATGCCAACTAGAACCAGCAGAATAACTGATCTTTTAGTTTACTGGCAATTTCAGAAAAAATATTTTGACTTAAGCCACAAAATGAATTGAAACATCAGGAAAAAAATGGTCTGAGATTCAGTGAAACATTTTGTTTTGTTTTTGAGCTTTTGTAAATAATTTTAAAATAAAATGGGAGGAAATTCTGAAACACAGAGTCCTTTCAAACTGAGATCCAAAGAGGAGCCGTTTTAGTCTAATTCAGTAAAATAAACAAGGAGCCCTGTGGCACTGAAAGACTGACAAATTTATTTATTGCATGAGCTTTTGTGGGAGAAAATCCCACTTTGCCAGACATTTTGAAGATGGGGAAACTTGTAGAATGGGGAAAAAATGCAGGGAGATGTAAGTCATGGGAACAGGTCACACTGTAACAACAAATCAAAGCTGTTGTTAAGATTCAAACATTGGGGAACAGCATATAGAGGAAGATGAAGTCAAATCACCTGTTGTAATGACAGAAAAATCCAAAGTCCCTATTAAGCCCTGAAGCAATACAATCAAATTTGCAAATGACTTCAATCTCATTTCAAACTGAAACATTGACACATTTCATTTTAAAAAAAAAGTCTTTAAAAACATAACTTCTTTAAATTTCTGGGTTTTTTTTCTACAGTGAAACAATGCATGGGAATACAATCAGGGACATGCTAAAATATGTAACAGCATAGCATTCTGTATCCATAGAACTCAGAGTGCTTCTTAGTGCTAGCTAACCAACCTGACCATCATTTACAGTGAAGAAATGAGACATAGGATCACAGTAAATCTGAAGCAGCACATCAGAGAGGAAGAATCTAAATCTTCTGCTTCCACATGGAGTGCTGTGTCCATGGACTAATGTAGGCTATTTCTCGATGTTGGTAAATTGCTCCCATGGTTAAATCATTTCATTAGGTCACATGCCTTTGCTTTGTTGCTATGATCTACCAAAGTCTTTGGCTGAAATCATGATGACTGGAATTTTGCTTGAAAATTTGAGCTCCATTTTGAGGCTGTAATGTTGAGTCCTGTGGCTATGTCTACATTAGCCTGAATTAGCTTGGACTTGCAAGTCTGAGCTAAGAAGTCTGAGGTTAGTCTGAACTAACCTTGGGCTAGTTTGAACTAACTGTGGCTTTTTAGTTCAAACCACGGGTGAGTTCTAGTTCAAACTAAAGTTTTAGTTTGAACTAGAATGCACAGCTAGTTCGAACTAATGGCTTACTTCAAACTTTTTAAGTTAGAACTAAGCCTTAGTTCAGGTCTTGCCCATGCTTAGTTCAACCTAAACGACAGTCTGAATTAACCCTTTGTATTAACTAGTTTGGATTAAGTTCTCCCTAGTCCGAACTCAGAAATTTCTTAGTTTGGACTAGGCAAAGCCTAGTGTAGCCGAGGGCTAAATTAGTCTGGACTAAGGCTCCTAAGTCTGGACTAATTGGCTGGTGTAGACATAACCTTTGAATAAGATTTAGCTCTGCAGTCCCAAACTAATAAATGAGCTAATAAATTTTGCCTCCTGATTATGCTATCAGTAGACTTTAATTGGTGCTTGGTTTAGCATAAATCCTTAAATCTGCTGCTTGTACAAAATCACAAGATCCTCAGCTTTGGCCCTGGATTTGCTGTTATTTCAAGAGTTTGTCAAAATGATGGATTTCCTCTACCTGAAGAAATTTCCCTAGTATGAAGTACAGTAATATAACATAACTACTCACAGAGCTATTGATTTATTTTCTTCCACATGATTAGCAATAAACAATTTCAAGCCATGTAACAAATCTAATACATCACACTTTCTGCCATCTACTCCTTGTCTGACTGCAGAATCTGAACGGAGGAACTTCAAAAGGTTTGGAGTTTGGGTTCAGGTTGGATAAACAAATAAAACTGTAACTGATTTTTTTTTCAAAGTTCTTGTACTTATTTAAAGCAATGTGGATCCACTGGAAGTCAGTGGAACTACACAGATCTATACCAGCAGAGGACCTGGTATCTTCAATTTGGGGTGGATACTGGAAAATGCATGAAAATATGCACTGTTAAAACATTTCCAGTACTCCTTCTGACCAGTCAGGCAATACAGTCAGTGTCTTGCTGTCTCAACCGTTTTAATGAGAGGGGCTCAAACAAAAACCCATATATAAGCACCTTAGAGACTTAGAGAATTCCCAGTCTACTTTGTGTGTCTGGCAGGTTTCAAATTGTCACTGAGCTTGTAAAAGGGTTTTATCAATTAGCAGAGATAAAACCAGTCTTGCAGAAAACTGAACAAGAGACCAGCTTTGTAGTCTTTGACCCTTTTCATTTCTGAGCTTTACTGGAACCAGAAATGGAGATTTCTAACATGGTGCTGATGGGGGATAATCAAGGGGAAGAAAATTAACTATACTTTTTGATTCTGAGAGAGGATTTTTATGGAAATTTGGACAAAATTCTGGGAGATTCTTTTTCTTTCTTTCTTTCTTTCTTTCTTTCTTTCTTTCTTTCTTTCTTTCTTTCTTTCAGATCAGAGCCCGTTCAACCATCTCTGTGATCTCTCCTCACCTAACTGAATTTTTAACCCAAGTTAGCACGTGCCCAACATTCAGCATGTGAAAAATTCCATTCACTTCAACTTAGGTTTGTACTTCACTGACTTGCTGAATCAGGGGCTTCCGGTTCTCTCTTCTGAAAACTCAGCATTCCTCATCAATGAGTCAGTTGGTTCTTTAAACACTTGAAAAACCTCTTAGGTATTACCACCTTTTTTTCCTTTCAAACAGCTTTAGTGCTGCCAAAAGCTGTTGCGGAGACAGAGATTGATGGAGATTGATGTTTGTATGTTCTTAAGAGTACTGCATAGGGTAATGGCAGTTCCAGTTTCTCCCTGTTAATCCTCTTCAATATTCCCCTAGAACTACCATCTCTGAAGGTGACAACATTTACTTTTCAAATTCATCCAATTCCATATCTGTCTGGAATGCCCACTAACAGTATACTGATTAGTGACCATTTTGATGTGGGCACTTGGACCTGGAACTGAGCCCATCAAAGTTTCGTGCAGATGTTCTTGATGATCAGGTGACTGCTGGGGTATTGGGGATTGTGCCTTTGAAGGCTAAGCTTCTTAGACAGATGGTATATGTAAATCACAGCTGGGGGGGGTGTCACAGGGTGCACATCTGTGCACCCTGCATTGTGATCCATATGATTTTCCTGTTCACTTGTACACTGGGATTGCACGATTCGTTGCCAGTTACACCATGCAATGTTTTTTTTATGGATGCTCATAACCTAGTCTACATTATTAGTATGATGTCATGTTTCCTACAACTTCATGCACGTGCACAGGCGTGTGGCATGTTTCGCATGGCTCAGGGGGGTTGGGAGATAGATGGAAGAGCAGCAAGCAAGCACCTGGAGGAGACAAAGTTATGCTAATTTAAGTGGCTGGGAAAAGACAAAGGGATCACCCCTGCCCAGAAGGGGAGGGGCTGAAGGGGCTTGGAGACAAAGAAAAAAGCTTGGAAAGATTTAGGGCTTTTAGCTGAGACTATCCATCTTGAAAACAACTTCAAGCAAAATCTGGGCCCTGCCTGCTCACAGGCAGAGACTGGCTGTACAAACATCTGACAGCCAAACACCTCGAGTATGAACTTGAACTATGAGGACAGTTTAAGTAGAAATATTAGGTTAGTATGCATGTTTTACCTTATATTTCCTGTGTTCTCTCCTGGCACATTTATATGGTGATTCTGCCTTGATTGGTGATATTCTCACTTAGAATTATAGTCTGCTCAATAAACTAGTAGTTTTCTCCATAGCTGTGTGATCTTTAGAGGGTGTGAGTGAAGAAGGCTGGGCACAATCCATTTCTTTGTTAAATGGACGGACTTGAGAGTGTGGTGGTTGGGAGTGCTTTCTAGTCTCTGTAGACAGTGCCTCCTGGTGTAGTAACTAGAGCTAGGGGTGCTTGCTGGGGGAATGTCCTTGAGTAGCCAGCGGGGATACACCCACTGTTTGCACACCAGAGGCCAGAGAGGATTGACTCAGGAGTGAGTGGTCACTTGGCAAAGTGGGACAAATCGGGGTTGAGGAGTGGGAATTGGGTGGTCACAGCAGCACAGCAGATTGGATCTGGGGAGCAGCCTGTCACAGGGTGGGCGTGGTAATTACTCAAGATACCTTATTCTATCTAGCTTGCATGTCTATAGCAATGAAGCCATGGTAGCACAGATTTCAGCACAAGCTAGACAGCTTTGTGCTTTACCAGCATCCCAGACAAACCCAGTCTTTCATTCATATCAGTACCCAAGCGATCTAGATTAATTCTCACTCATTTTTTTCTGCACATGCTGTGATCATACACCCCAACTTCCATGTACACCTACTAAAAGGGTCTGGGCGGAGTGCTGTGGAGTTCTTGTTGGTGTTATGCATAGTAATTTGGAACTGGATACATAATAAAGCAGATCTCCTTCAAGTACTTAAAGCACTGAGCGATTGCTGTACAGCAGAGTTCTAACTTTGTCATTATTAAGCTGAGTCAAATTTGAATTAATGACCTAGAGTTGAAAAGGTTCTGGATCCCATCGACTGCCTTTTGCACTGATCTTTTTCTTTACTGTATTTTTCTTACTACTGCAGTCTGCAGAGGTTCTGCAACTAGATTTTTATTCTCTATAAATAGACATTGAACACACTTTAAAAAATCAATATCAATTGGTATTTTCCCCATTTATTTTGATGTCATATCTTTTACGTCCTCTTCCTGCATGTTTTATATCAGTAAAGAATTTAAACAGAAAGCTAATTTAGTTGAAGCACATGGATTTTTCCTGTTCTTGGAGAAAACACTGAATTTTAAACGTATTTCTTCCCCTCATCCATCTGAATGTACACATCACATTTCAGCTGTGTCCTCTAACAGCATTAACTGCTTCTCTGTAGAGTAAAACAAAGTATCTGATTCAGACCCGTTGTGGTCAAAGCACTTCTCTTCCCAGTGCACTTATTGAGAATGAGAGCAGAGCACTGTTTGCAGTCTGAGTGTAAAAACAAAATATTGATTTGTTTGTTCCTGTTTGGTGCTGGTGAATAGCTTGGCAGATATGGAAACTGAAATGCTTTCTGTGTCAGTGGGTCAAGTCTAACACAGACGGCTATAACACAGACATCCTTGTGCTGCTTGGTGAACGTGCGTCTGTTGTGCACTGCTCAGACCTGTTCTGAGTGTGAGAAGATAGTTCATCTCCACAGAAATCTTTAGTAGGCGAAAGATTTATTCAATCTGAAGAGAACCCCACTCATTCCTCACCCGATAAGGCTGACAGTGAAGCAGAAATTATTACTGTGGTGTCTTTTGCACTCGCAACCCCTGTCCTATGGGAGTTAAATTCAAACTGCAGCACTGGTTTAACATAGGCCATCAAGCAGCCACCAAGTATCTAATAGCCTGAGCTGAAATCCTACTAGTCAAATAGGGGGCAAAGACTATGCCTCAGACCTTATTTACACTTGCCACCATTTTTGGCAGCAATCAGAAGGAGATACACAAACCACATAAGATAATTTGCATATCTCGCCGCAACATTCCCGTGCCCACTCACCTCTGTATTTCCACTGTGCTGTTAAAGGGAGATGCCATCTCTTCAACTCAGTGCTTGTCTTCTTCAGGGGTGGACTTACTGATTTCAAATTCCAGATCAATTGAGTGGGTCTTCCCTGATTGCTCAATCAATTCCGAAAAATCGATCTGCTGATTGTGAGTTTGTCACCATCATTACAGACTTGGCTTCAGTCTCAGTTACCTGGGGCATCCAGTTCACTGTTACTTTGTGTGCCATAGATATATTCAGCAATTTGTTATTAACAAAACAGTCATTTAGTCTTGTTGGTTTCTTCACTCTACTGTTGTGATTTGTTCTGTTTTGCAGTGTGTTGTTTTTGGAATCCTTTTTTGTTTGTTGTTATAATACAGTGTGTCACTTTAACAGCATGGTAAGGAAGCCTCTTTTTAAAGTAATACATCCAAGGACAATCTGGATCTGCTGTAAGGTTACTGGACAGTTGTCCCAAATGAAAACTAGCCTCCTGCTTTGGCCTCTTTGCTAATGCTGCCACCAGCCAGATTGCACATGCATAACTCCCTATGCATATTCTTCCCAACATGCCTTCAGGGGTGCAACTAACTGAGTCAGGGGTAGGGATTTCACAAATACAATTGCCAGGCAAGCAACCAGTCCTTCTGTCATGCAGTGGGGTTAAGAGGAAGATGAATAAGTCACTTTTCATTTTCACCTCAGGTCAGGTGTACTGTACATTTGTGCACTGAGGATTGTTAGATGCTGGTCAACAGCTTATGTGCTGTATGCTAATTATATTTCTTTTTTGGAGATTAAGTTGTTGATTATCTTGAGCAGCTGGATGATAGTTTGTTTGTTTGTTTTTTTCTCTCCCTTGATTGTGCAGGGCCATATAGCTATATGCAGAAGAGCACATCTGATAGCACATTATTATGTGGGCAGTGGTTGTGAGAAACCAAGGTGTTCTGTGTGTGAAGCAGTATGTGTGCACCATAGAGGCCTGCAGATATGTAATGAATATTTAATGGAAGACTGCTCTATTGACTGATTTAAAAAATTGTTCTCCCAGAAGAGTACGTAGCTTCATCTGTAGACTGACTGTTATATTTTTGCATCGTTGTATACAGGAGATGGGCACAACCTAAATAAAACAACTCTCTTTATGTCCACTATGGGGAAAGATTGAGAATTGACTTTGTTCTGAGGGATTGTCAGAAGACATCTTCCATTTTATAGGTGTCATTGGGTAGTAGCAACAGTAGGCGAAGTTAAGAAATTATGGGGGGAAGTTTCACAACATTTCCTATTTACAGCATCAGATCTCTAACCCAATTGTCTAATCGAAAATGTTGTCTCAAATGGTTTCTGTATTTACTAATCCACAGTAAGATATTGATAATGAAATCACGTTCTTTCTGCTGCACAATGTGACAGGTAAAAACAATCCATTAATAAACTGAATATAATTAGTCAACTTATCCATCTTGGCAGCACATGTCCTATACAAACATTCTTTTATAGGTTGGTATCAATAATTGATTCAATACTTACCCTGTTGTCTTTCATTCATCCACTGTGTGGGTTCCCACGCTACAGTATTCTGGTAGAATCAACACTCAGATTCTCATTGTCACATTTGCTGTGGGAGTTGTTAGTTACTTACCATTTTTGTAAACTTGGTCAATAGAGCTGGCATGATTCTTCTGGCAGAAGAGCAGAGTCAAAGCATGGTGCTAGTGTAAAGGACTGTCTGCAGCTGCTACAGCAGTGGCACTCAAGTACATTGGGCAAACCATTTTCAAATTAGATAAACCTTATCATCTGTTCCTTAAACCTGTATCTTACTTTCTACAGCACAGGTGTCAAACTCATTCAGTGTAGGGGACCACATTAGAGGCAGGACACCAGTCACGGGCCATGTGTCTGTGCAGCATGCACTTCTCAGCCCTTTCCCCTACCACATTCAGAGCATCATGGGCTCCCTTCTCCCTCCCCTACCTCACAGGTTCTACAGCACCTTTCCTTTTCCTTTCCTGTGGGCTCCCCTTCCGCGTGCTGGCTCCTCGAGCCCCTTTCCCCTTCCCTTTCCACTTCCCCTATGATATGCTGGCAGCAAGCAATCAGGCTTAGTCACGGCCACAAGCAGGCTGGGTTCCTGACTCCGTCCACCCACCCACTCACTGTCACTCATTCAGCGTGCTGGCCTTTAGTTAGGCTCTGTCCCAACTGGCCGTTGATTGGCTCATTCCCATTTGGGCCCCTGCCACTTTTTCCTTCTTTATTTATGATTTTTGAAACATGCTGTCAATCAAATTAGTATGCAAACAGACTGACTGTGAAGAGTTGGGGTGGGAGGGTGGTGCTGTGGCTCTCTCCAGGAGCTCAGGTTAGTTTGCTGTGACTGAGACTCTGATTGGTTGGCAAACCACAGCAGAGCTGGGTCAGGATTGGCTGGAGCGCTGGCTTTGCTCCTTTGTGCTGTGACTCAGATCATGTGAGTGAGTCAGAAGCATGTCTGGCCATCCTTTGCTGGCTGGCTGTGTTTCCAGTTTGCTGCTGCAGCTGCAGAGACCTCCCAGGCACAGCCCAGGCAGCAGCTTAACAGGCCAGATAAGGGCCGTTTGCAAGGCAGATCCAGCTTCGTGGGCTGTGAGTTTGACACCCCCTGTTCTACAGCCTATAATACCTAGGAAATATATTTGGTGAGAGCATAATTGTCTAAAATATTTACATTTACTGGAGTGATAGCCTGGCAGAACCCATTCTGTAATACTCATTTTGGACTATACAAAGCTGCAATATGCTGCTTGTACCTTTCATTCTGTGAAATAAACAAATTTAGGGTACTAACAAACAGGAATGAGGAACACATTGAAGAAAATTCCCAAATACTAAATACTGCCCTCCACAAAGTATAATTTTAGTAAATCCTTCTCAGTGCCAAACCCCAGTCCAGCACAGCATTTGACTACAGGTTTATGTGCTTTGGTCCATCCAGGTTTAAGAGAAGAACTGTTGCTCTCTCTTGACACAATTGCTTCTATAAAAAAAATCCCTCCACAGTCTTTATCAAGTCAGCCACCGAGATGGTCTCAGTGCGTAGTTGTATACCTCCTGCTGTAGTCTATATGTTAATAGTTTAAACTTGGTTACGCTGAAGTCAATACGAGTTTGTCGTTGACTTGAATGAGGTCAGTATTTCACCATACAGGCACGGATGTCAAATTTGTATTGGCAAGCACTTGGTTAGATGAGCAATTCCATTGACTTTAATGGGTCTAATTATCTTGTATGTACTTACCAGGATGCGGGAAGAGCCGTTGATGTGATATACCTTGACTTTAGCAAGGCTTTTGATACGGTTTCCCACAGCATTCTCATTGGCAAATTAAGGAAGTATGGGTTAGATGCATGGACTGTAAGGTGGATAGAAAACTGGCTAGAACAACGGTTTCAGCGCGTAGGAATCAATGGCTCCATGTCAAGTTGGCAGGCAGTAACAAGTGGTGTGCCCCAGGGGTCGGTCCTGGGGCCAGTTCTGTTCAATGTTTTCATTAATGATCTGGATGATGGGATAGATTGCACACTTAGTAAGTTTGCAGATGATACCAAACTGGGGGGAACGGTAGACACCCTAAAGGGCAGAGACAGGATTCAGGGAGACCTAGACAAACTGGAGCAGTGGGCCAAGAGGAATCTCATGAGGTTCAACAAGGATAAGTGTAAAATCCTGCACTTGGGACGAAAAAACCCCATGTACTGCTACAGGCTGGGGAGTGATCAGCTAAATAGCAGCACTGGAGAAAAGGACCTGGGAGTCATGGTGGATGGGAAGCTGGATATGAGTCAGCAGTGTGCTCTTGCTGCCAAAAAGGCCAATGGCATACTGGGCTGCATCAGAAGAAGTGTTACCAGCAGATCAAGGGATGTGATCATTCCCCTCTATTCTGCACTAGTGAGGCCACATCTGGAATACTGTGTCCAGTTTTGGGCTCCCCACTACAAAAAGGACATGGACAAATTAGAGAGAGTCCAGAGGAGGGCAACCAAAATGATCAAAGGGCTGGAGCACAAGCCCTATGAAGAAAGACTGAAGGAACTAGGCTTATTTAGCCTGCAGAAGAGAAGACTGAGGGGGGATTTGATAGCAACCTTCAACTACTTGAAGGGTTGCTCCAAGGAGGAGGGAGCTCGACTGTTCTCGGTAGTAACAGAGGGCAGAACGAGAAGCAATGGCTTCAAGTTACAGCTGGGGCGGTCCAGGCTGGATATTAGGAAAAACTTCCTTACTAGGCAAGTGGTGAAGCATTGGAATAAGTTGCCTAGAGAGGTGGTGGAATCTCCATCTCTGGAGGTGTTCAAGTCCCAGCTGGACAAAACACTGACTGGGATGATCTAATGGGAGTGGTCCTGCTTTTTTTGGCAGGGGGTTGGACTAGATGACCTTGTGGGGTCCCTTCCAACCCTATGATTCTATGATTCTATGAGGGCTTTAAGAATAGGTTTATAAATCATAATATATCAATCAGCAGCTGATGGGCTCAGAACTCAGAGGATGCTTGTGACATGATGAGGAGTAGGACTGCTGAATCTGCCCCTGTCGTGCCAGCTCTCTTTTTAGGAGGTAAATTTTAGCTGGCTGGAGGAAACCAGCACCTAATGAGACAATCAGAGACAGCTGCCAGCCCAGTTATCCTGTGGCTGTATAAAGAAAGTCCAAAGAGAAAGAGGCAGAGAGAGAAAGAGAAAGGAAGGAGCTAGGGAGAGAAAGCAGCGCTGTGGCTCTTCCCTCTGGGGGTCAAACTACTAAGAGGGCAACCTGTCAAATGATGGTGGGAACACTTGTAAATAAACTTGCACCAGTGTTGTAGAATGAAGGATCTTTGAGTGACTTTGTGACCAGAGAAGTGGTAGAAGCAGGTCTACAGAATGTGTGCTACAATGCTGAAGATTATTACTAATTTCAGGGTTAACTGATTTTCAGATGTGTGAGCAGAGGAATGTCAAGGAGTGGAGAGATGGCATTACCTCTATATATACCATAAGAGAGGACATTACTGGAAAAGTGTGTCCTGTTCTGGCCTTCATACCTCATAAAGGATGTTGACAAATTGAACAGGATTCAGTAAAGAGCAACAAGACTGATTTGAGGACTGGAAACATTTAAGAAGCTTAATCTGTTTTGTTTATCCAAGATGAGTTTAAGAGACGGCTTGATCATGATTTACAAGTACCTTATTACAAAGAAATTTCTGCTAATAAAGGGCTCCTTAATCTAACAGAAAGACATAACAAAATCTAAAAGTTGGGAGCAAAGGATAGATAATTTTTTTCTAGAAAAGGGAGACAAATTTTGACAAAGTAATTAATCATTGGAACAACTTATCTAGGGATGCAGAGGATACTCAACTGCTTAAAGTCTTTAAATTAAGCCTGAGTATCTTTCTAAAGCATATGCTATAGCTCAAGTTATGGGCTTGAGAAGTTATGGGCTTGAAATGAATTACTGAATGAGTTTCCTTCTCTTTTGTTATGTTTGGTGTTGGGCTAAATGATTACATTAGTGTCTTGCACTTAAAAAATCTGTTAATCTAAACACAGTTAAACTCAGTAATGTACTCTATCTCAATACACCTAATTGGATTTTTCAAATGCCGTAACTTGTTTAAATGAAAAGAAATGGCATTTAAAAAATGAAAAAAGACCTCCCCCCAAATCACATTTTTGGACCCTTTTTCAACTATTTGTGCTCTTAAAACTCTTGGCCACATTCAATTCAGGGGGAGTTTTGCAAGTGACTTCAGTGAGATCAGGATGTCACCCTACAAATTCATGAAGATGTCAACTCTTACTGCCATGCGGGAATTGACTTGTTCTCCCCATTAAAAGATGAAAGGCAAGCCAGGAATTGAAATGATCTGGTTTTATGTAAGATTGTAATCTATTTTATCAGCTGTTGTCGAAAGTTAATTATGTAAAATTTTCAGTATCTGTGCACATAATAAAGAAATGTTAATATTCATACCACTGCCTGTCTTTGCTAATGCTGAAAGAACCTGTGAGTCCCATCGTAAGATTATTTCTGTTTTCTCATTCAAGAGCAGCTACAAAACCTCCAAGAAGATAAGTTGAGAAAGTATCAGGAACCAAAAGAATAAGAGTCATCAGTCTTTTAATGTGTTCATTCAGGATAGTGCTAGTTATTTTTAAATAATTGTGTGTTTCATAAATTACCTCGATTAAATTTATTTTAGATTGATACTTATAGCTATTACTACTGTAATGCTGTTTTAGCTATAATAACTTACAGGCAGGTGAGAATGGAATGCTATAAAATTGTGTGTGTGAGCATATAATGAAATATAGTAAAATAATATTTAAAGATAAAGAAGTCCTTTATTTCCTCTACTTCCACCTCTACTGTTGTATCTTCTCTGGATTATAGAACTTAGATGAAGGAACAAATAGCCATGCATTCTTTTAGCACAGGAAGAGCTGCAATCCTAGAAGGGAATCTGTAGAGCTGCTGGATTGTCTGGGAATGAAGGAAGTGATTAGGCAGGATAAGGGGACTATAAAGAAGCAAAATGTTTCCTTTATCAATCAGGTACAGTCAGAGGTGGCAAAAGAGGAAGCACTAGAGCAAACAGATACATTAAAAAGCAACAAGTCCTTAAGACTAGATGATATTCATTTAACAGTTCAAAAATAACTTGAGAATGGCCCTGACCATCTAACAAAATTATGATTCCTCTGAAATCGGCTACAGTAATATAGGACTGGAGAGTAATCAATGTACCTTTCTTTATACAGGTGCTAATGATGATCCTGGCAATCACACAGCAGTGAGCCACACTTCAGTTTCAATTTAAATTGGTAGAAATAATAATCAACAACAGAAATATAAGACCCCTTGATTAACTCAGTGTAACAAGACAGTTGAATCAAGTTGAATTGATTTAAGCTAAATCAATATAAAAATCATTAAACCGATTCAAGCTGAATCAATTTAACAAGGCCAGAGAAAAAACCCGAATTGAACTAGCAAATCCTGACACAGGATTTGCTAGTTCAATATTAGAGAGGGGCAATATGGGAGGTGTGCCACCCAATCCCCTGCCAGGGCACAGATGTGGGTGCCCCTGAATCCCCGCTGCTTCCCTGGCAGCGGGGAAAGGATCGGGGCCGCCCTGCATCCCTGCCGCTTTACCACTTCTTCCTTGCCACTTTCGTGGCAGCAGGGAAAGGATCAGGGGCACCCCGCATCCACGTTGCTTTCCCAGAGGCAGGAAAGGTATTGAGGGTGCCCCTCTTCCCTGCCGCTTCCCTGGTGGCAGGGAAACGATTGGAGGCACCCTGAATCCCTGCTACTTCCCGGCCAGCGGGGCACGTGTGCTGAGATCCCCGCTCCCACTGCTCAGGAAACAGTGGAGATGCGGGGTGCCCCCAATCCTTTCCCTGCTGCTGGAGAAGCAGTGGGGAAGAGGGGTGCCCCCGATCCCTTCCCTCTTGCTGGGAAAGGGGTGGGTAAGAGGGGTGTCCCTGATCCCTTCTCTGCCACCAGGAAAGTGGTGGGGAATATGGGTGCCCCCAATCCTTCCACCATGGCCCGGGTAGCAGCAGGGAAGAGGGGCGCCCCTGATCCCTGCCCTGCCATCAAGAAAGCAGCAGGAATGCGGGGCACCCCCGATCCTTTCCCTTCCGTGGGGGAAGCGGCAGGGAAGGGGGGCACCCCCGATCCTTTCCCTGCTGCCAGGAAAGCGGCAGGGAAGAGAGACACCCCTGATCCTTTCCCTGCCACCGGGAAAGAAGTGTGCCCCCGATCCCTCCCCTGCCCCCCCCCCGGCCAGGGTGATCAAGGGGTGGGCCTTCCTTCCAGGATGCCTTCAAATTAAAAGAGCAGTTGTTTTGAAACAATGTGTCCAAACGCTGTTGTTTCAATTCAAGGGCTGTTTCAATCTCCTACCTGGTTTTAATGTTTCGAATCAAGGTTGGTTGTTTCGATGTGACAGAGCTCGTCATTTCCAGACAACAAAATGTCATCTGGACATAATTTTTTTAAAAGCGAAACAACAGTGAAATGCCTGCAGACTACATGGAGACTACCAGACATGCCATAATAGAGACTCAAACTAAATTTATTCCCCAAATTAAAAGAGAGAGAGAGAGAGACAGAGACAGACACAAAAAATGCTACTATGGCAAACCTGTAGAGTCAAAGAGGTGCTGGAGGCACATAAGGCAGACTTCAAAAATTGGAAGTCAAATCCCAGTGAAGAAAGTAGAGAAGAACATAGACTCTAGCAAGTCAAACTTATAAGTATATTTAGGCAGCATGCTGCTGTGGGTGGTCCACTCCCTCTCAGTAGAGTGAAGAGGAGTTGTTGAGGGCAGCAGAAGAGGAGGACAGCACTCATTGAATATAGAGGCACCATCAGTGACCATTACCACTCCTAGCTGAAAACCCTGGCTCTGCCTCTTGGGAGGAGGGAGAACAGGGGAGAGGAAGAGCAGCTTGCTTGCATCTCTGCATGAGGGCAAAAAGTATGTCAGCTACTCACTTCATTTCTCAGTCCCATTTTCAGGTGACTAGACTGAGGGAAATTTTCTTCTTTATCTGTGAGATTAAATTAATTTTTATTTTCAGTGCACTGAGATCCTGGAATTGAAGGCATTTTATGGACACACAGGATATTAGGGTATGTAGATACAACAGTGAGGTGCTCATTAGAAATGCAGAGAAAGAGAAACATCTGTTACCTTTTCCTTACAAAATGACATTTTCTGCCTGTGACACCAGTCTTTGGTTTTTCCTGAAAATGTGCTGAGAGAAAAGAAACATAACTCTGTCACCACACAAGGAAACTGAATCTTTATCTGCATTGGTTAGATTTTTTTTCATGAATTTATATTTATGAGGCAACCTACATCTATAGCACAGAACCTTCTGCTGCAAATGATTAGGTTACGAATTAATAGTAGGAAGATGAATTGGATAAATTTCTCACTTGAAGGAAATTTATTCTGAATGCTCTTCAGAGGTCTGCAGAAACAGGAAGGACTGATCTTAACCTATTCATGTTAAATAGGGTATTATTTGATGGGATCATACTGGATTTTTCAAATAAGCTGTGCCTTCACAATAAAAAAAAAACAAGGAGTTGTGTGGCACTTTAAGACTAACAGATTTATTTTTTGCATGAGCTTTCGTCGGAGAAAATCCCACTTTGTCAAACTGCTGTGATTTGTTCATTTTTTGTTGGTCTGTATTTGTTGGAGCGCCAACCTGGGCCATGCTTGGAAGTGCAATTTTTCCTCATCATTATCTATACAATGCATATTGGGTAACATCCATCTCTGCATAAACAGCATGAGGTTTATGATGTGACATTAACTGATTTTTCTGTTTTCTGACCACTTTGAAACCTTGAAGAAATAATTTGTGTGTTGACTCGAGTTTGTTTGTTTCTTTTTTCAAACAAAGCATTTCTATTTCTAGTGGGTTTATTTTTCACTTAAAGTAAAACTCAAGGAAAAGTCTCTAAACCAAAATTAATGTTGAATTGAAAATTCAAAATGTTTTGCTTTGAATATGTCAAATGAAACAATTTTTACTTTTGGGAATTTATTTCTGTGGGTAGCACAAGGATGGGGCTGAACACGAACAGTTCTGAAAAACCAATGCAAAGTTGCAGTACATTAGTGGTGCAGAAAAAATCTTGAGCTAAAATAATCAATCAGATCTACTTCTTAACTCCCAATTATGTCTCTGTTTGTATATTGTTTCATGTGTCTACTGGATCTGAGATGAATCAATGTAAATTTGTAGGTGAGCGACCCCTTTGGGGCACATCAGAGATTACAGCGAATTGCTTTATGTGATGTTCTGTGCCCATCCCACCCCGGCTGGTTGGGCTGCCACAGGGCTGGGGCGGGGTGGGCCAGCATGTGGCCACTGCTCTGCAGTGCCTGGGGATGGGGCTGGCCAGGTAGGACCCAGCCATAGGCTCTGCAGAACATTAGCCACATGCCGGTCCACTCCGCCCCCTGGGGTGGACCAGCTGGCTGGGGGCAGGGTGGGCAGAGAGCTCTCCCTGGAGCAGTGCAGGGAAGTCTGGCCCATGGCTCCCCTCAGTGCTGAATGCCCCCTCCCAGTGCCGGGGGTCAGGGGCCCTCACATGCGAATTGGCCTTCGACCCCATCCCTCCACGTATGGCCTTGGCTGGAGTTTTACCATCCACTTGAACAGGAACAGGCCATAAGAACCACATCCTTAGCTTGCCACCCATTTGACTGCTTACTTGAAGGAAAGGGAATAGTACGCACTCTCATAAAAGATGTAGTTCTGTGATAAGGAGAAAATAAAAGGCACTGAAGTCGTACCATTGCAGATAAATGGCTGTAGGTTTTATTGTATGGTGAACAGATAGATAGAATAAGGTGAGTGGAAACTGAGTTTGAACACCAGCAAATGGACAGGGTTTGTTCCATAACAGAAAGAAGCGCATCTCTGATATAGAGACAGTGGAGAAATAAATGTGAACAAGGTATTTTTGCCCTAAACAGCACAGTGATCTTATCTAGCACTAAATCAAGAGAGGATGTCAGAGAGCTACCTAGAAAGAAAGTAGTGCTGTTCTGATGCTGTCATGTGACTGTCATGTTCCCTTCCTGCAACCTGGGCTGGTGTGCAGTTGTGCCACCCCAGTTCTGCTTTCTAGGGCTCCGACTTGCCCCACCTTGCTGTGTGAACCCCCATTCCTGCGTCAGCTCACACTCAGCCACCTGCATGTAATTAGTCCCTCACCCAGTGGAAGTGTGCTGTCACTAGCTACTCATGGGATGGTCCCCCGGCAAACACCACCAGTCCCAGATGCAACCCTGGAGCTGCTGGCTTGCAAAGTTGAGTGCACACCGACTGGGTTTTGCAAGTTCACTTATACGCGACTGTCAGTTTAACAGAGAAATTTATATGCACCAGCTTTGCTCTCATTGTGGTTTCACACACTCTCATTCAACTTTGCACTCCTTTAGATAGAACAAACATTAGTTTATTGACTACAATAAGCTTTTAAATGAATACAAGTCAAATGAATATGAAATCAATAATTAAGTCAAAAAGATAACCACAATCAAATAAAAGAAAGTCTCATTCTAAATTAAGATTACTGTTAAAATCTATGTTCAGCTTACACACAGGCTTTGCGCCAATGTTTTTTAGCCAGGCTCTGCTCCCCCCCCACCCTCCACCATGAGTAGTTTTCCAGTCCTTCATGTTGCTTCAAAGATGGAATCCAGGGAAGACCCTCAGACCAAGGAGTCTCTTTCTTTTAGCATATTTCTTCAACCCCCACCCCTTTCTGGGGTCAAATTATCTCTCTCAGTGGGTGTGATCTTTCCCTCTTAAGCCAAGATACTTAAATTGGTTTGTTCTTGTATGTATGCCTCTGCTTGGTGTGGAAATATAACTGTGTTTCAACTGGGGTCATGACACGACAGTTTCATATCTATACACATGGGATGTTGCGGGAAACGTACTACCAGAATAGTAATGTAGAGCATGCCATGGGCATTCCAGAACCAACATAAATGATACGCTTTGCATTAGACCATATCAAAGTACATGGTAACAATGAAGAGGAATGATACACAGATCACATTACAAGGATGTATGTGAGGTGCAGCATGTTACAGTGACACACATAACAGCAAAAGAGGTGTGAAAATATAATCCCAGCAACATATACAAAACGATGGATTTTAAATTATGTGTTACCACTCAAGGCAGAGATCTTGGACTTCATTGTGCAAGTTAAGTGAAAACATCTGATCTCTGCCATGATAGTCAAAAAATCTAACAATGTCAGGAACCATTACGTAAAGGCTAGGTAATAAGACAAAGAATTTCATAATGCCACTCCTTATATCAAAAGTGCACCTCTACCTTGAATACTGCATGCAGTTCTGGTCATCCCATTTCAAAAAAGATATAGTAGGATTGGAAAAAATATAAAGGGCAGCAAAAATGATTAGGGGACTAAAATAAATCCCATATGACAAGGGATTAAAAAGTCTGGAGTTGTTTAGTTTTGAGATGACCAAGCAGTGACATGATGGAAGTCTATAAAATTACTAATGGTGGTGGGAAAGTGAATAAGGACATGCTGTTTACCACTTCATATAATACAAGAACTGACTCAACAGTGTGTCCCTGTTGTCAAAAAGGCAACAGCATATTGGGTTGCATCAGTAGCAACGTTGCCAGTAGAACGAGGAATGTGATTATTCCCCTCATTCGGCACTGGAAAGGCCGCATCTGGAACATTGTGTCCAGTTCTGAGCTCTCCTCTACAGAAAGGATGTGGACAAATTAGAAAGAGTTCAACAGAGGGCATTGACAATCAGTGGGAGGCTTGGGCACATAACTTATAACGAGAGACCGAAGGAACTTGGCTTATTCAGTTTGCAGAAGAGAAGACTGAGGGGGGATTCAATAAACTACCTTCAACTGCTTGAAGAAGTGTTCCAAAGAGGAGAGAGTTAGGCTATTCCCAGTGTTGATAGATGGTAGAAGAAGGAGCGATGTTTTCAAGCTGTAGCTGGGGAGGTCTAGGTTAGATATTAGGAAAAACTTTCTCACTAGAAGGATGGTGAAACACTGGAATAAGTTGCCTAGGGAGGTGGTGTAATCTGCATCTTTGGAAACTTTTTATGACCTGGTTAGATAAAACCCTGGCTGGATAATTTAGTGAGAGTGGTCCTACTTTTAGCAGGGGGTTGGACTAGATGACCTCATGAGGTCCCTTCCAGCTCTAATATTCTCTGATTCTGTGAACCAGAGGTAACCCTGTGAAATTAGTAAATAGCAGATGTAGAACAAACATCAGAGTAAGTACTTCTTTACATAAGCACAGTCAACCTTTGGAATTCTTTGCTAGGGAATGTTGTGAAGATGAAAAGTATATCTGAGGTCAGAAAAAGAATTGGATACCATCAGTGATTATTATCTAAGATAGTCAAGGATGCATTCCCATGCTCTGAGTGTCCCTGAACCCCTTCCTGCCAAAAGCTGGGACTGGACAACAGGGGATGGGTTGCTTAATTGTCCTGTTCTGATCTTTCATTCTGAAGCACCTGGTACTGACCACAGACAGAAGACAACAAGGTAGGCTAGAAGAACCAGTGGTCTGACTTGCTATGGCTATTCTTATGTATAGACACATGCCAACAGTATAGCAGTAAATATTGGTCAATATAACTTCATCACAGTTCAACCGCACATCGTGCAAATGTACCACCACAGGATACTGCATGGCCAGGTGTCCCACATAAGGGTTCCTATGAAGGAAAAAGCTCTTTATGTCAACTGTAAATATATGCATTAAAATGAAATAGCTGATTAGGCAGAGGAGGGACCAAATAACCAAATGCTAATATTAATATACAACAAGGATATTAATATACACATGGACATAAAACACCCTCAGAAAACATACAATACATCATACCCTGCACGCAGACAACTGTGTTGCCCAGAAATGCACTTCGGCATTCAAACTGACAGAACAGTGAGGGACTTGAGTGGTGAGGACCTCAGTGCATAGTAGTTCTTCCCATCACTTTGGGTTGTGTTCACAAAGCCTCCTTATTTCGAAACAATGGAGGTTGTTTTGAAATAAGATTTCAGCTGTTCACACGACGCACGGTTGTTTCAGAACAAGGGAAGCCATTGTTCCAAAACAACCGCATTGTTTCGAAACAAGTAAAACCTAGTCCGTTGTCAAAACAACGTTGTTTCGCAGCGGTTGTTTCAAAACAACGCCGTGCGAACGTGTTGTTACGGAACAAGATGTTCCAAAACAACAGTTTAAGGGGTGCCCCCTCAGCACGCTGGCCAGGGAAACCTCAGCACCCTGGCCAGGGTGCTGAGGGGTGTCCCCTGGCCAGCGCCTGCACAGCTGGTCTGCAGGCGCCGGCAGCGTTCAGCGCTGCCCAGTGCTGCTCCCCACTGGCTTAAAGCCCGGTCTGC